>JASAUF010000653.1:9720000-9979565 GCA_030180095.1 Magnolia changhungtana | reverse complement strand
GAATCATCATATATAATTAAATTAGATTTTTCTATCTTTAGTGTATTTTATTAATTCAGGTACTTCTAGTTTAGTTGAATTAGGGTTTTTTTTTTATTAGGATGATTAGAGTCAAATCTTTGTTTCTGGCAATTACAAATAGATCACGTTATGAATTTAGTTAATCTAAATCCTAATCGCCCTATACGAGAAATCTCGTTACTTAACATGTTCTAAAAATGCCCAGATTAACCGAACTAGATCCAGACAACCCGTTAGTGGTCCAATAAACCCGAAACTGTAGAAAGACGTTTGTCTTATTAGGCTTGATGTCTGTCACGTACGTTGTGTTGAGGCATTGCATAGAATCATTCAATTTGGAGCCGAATGACAACACATGTATTGTGTATGGCTAGACGAAAATCACCAGAAACTTAAGTTAATTGTCCACCTTCGATCTTTTACCAAATTATGACTTTTGGGCGATTAGATCGCAACCAAACATAGGATGCTAACTTAGAATAATGTTTTACACATATCTATATAGTCGCGACCCTAATCGACGATTGGTAACTATCGAACTGACTTTTGATCATAATTGTTAATCGGTGTGTCTGATTTGCAGGCCGATCGAAGCTCTGCTTAGATCACCACTTAGGACAACTATCCTATGGAGTAGATTGAATCACACATCTCCCAATGAACCCCAACAGTTAGAAATAATATTTCATGTAATTAGTATACCTAAAACTTAGCCATTATGGCCATTTACATCACTTTTTATGCTATAAAATGTCTATTAGGGGCAGCCCCCTTGCTCCCATACTATTATAATGATGTTGCAATAGTATGTGTAATAATGTGTCAAATGCAATGCACATGACAAGCTTTTGTTCAAGATGGATAAATATACCCTGACTTCTCCACTTGCCAAAGCGATTAGCCAATTAGTCCAAGTTTCTGATGGGCAGGATCCAACTATGTCGACAAGTCGTATGACATACTTTTGTATTGACTGAGTATTGAGTGCTATGTAGTGTTAAGGAATAAGATAAGCAAGACGGTTAAGAAGGGAATATGTATTACACAATGTTAATGTTAGAATAAATGAAGCTAATCGAAGATTAGATGATTGGGTGGACGGTAGCATCGTAAGGATTGGGTTAAGTGATTTGAATTAGGGTATTTATTACTCAGGAGGTTAGAGAATGGGCTTGATTAGGCTTGGCCTGAGCTAGACTCTTTTCCTATTGCTCTCACCTCTCCTTGGCGGAGGGATGGAAGTGGCTAAGGGGGGAAGCTAAGGAGCTTCTGACTCTATTGGATCCTCTGCATTTTCTGAGGTTACTGGATGATCTAGAACTTCTTGGATGGAGAGGTGTGTTGGGTAGTGAGGGATGATTGACTCCACTAGATGATGGAAATGAGAATGGGACGAGGCTATTTATATGCCCCAAACCCATTTTTTGGTAATTCTTGGCAAGCTCAAGGTTGGAGTAGCGTTTAATGTCTGGAATTTCATATTGCCATATGCTGCAGTTTGGATAGTTGGATCGGCCGATAAAATGGTAATTTTGGGCTCAATTAGGGGTACAGAGGACTTTCCACAACCCCCACATACTATTGGTTGGCAGGTAAACCTCACATCTATTTTAAACCTCTTACCAAGGCAGGAGATATGCCACATGGTAGGCAGTGGGTAACTTGCGGCCTAGGCCACGACCTACCTCCTGCTTTGGTAGGTGGTCTCTGACAAGTGTGTGGGAGCTCTAATTTCCTTAGGGTTTATTTGTTAAAGTTGCTTTGGACCTTTGGTGGGCCTATGAGTTCGGTGTAATGCCTTGAATTTTAGGAGTCGAGTACGAACGCGATCCTTGATATTCCAGGTGTCACTTATGCTTTTACGAAAGCGTGAATTAATGATGTTTTTAACTTGATATCTAGGCAATCATAAAACTAAGCTAAACAGTGCAACATACTATGAAATAAATATATTTAAAATAAGCAACATAATAAAATATACAATGTACGTCTATCCAAAGTATTGGGGCCACAGTGGGGGCCCAATATACAGTTCCAAAAGTAAATCAAAATGTGTCAAAGATAAGGTTCATCCGTCATAAAATATTCGTCGTATACAATTGAGCAGCGAGCCAGGTACAATGACTTGTCTGATAGCTAGAACTAGGAGAAATCCTCATTTGGGTCCACCCACACGTCCTCTAATGCATATGCTTCAATAACTCCTGCATTTATAGTAAGGTCTGATTGGTGTTTTAAAACATCGTCCTAGAGTAGGAGTGAGTGATCTACTCTGTGGTTTCATTAATTTTAAGTTACACATGTTATCAACTCAATCAGCATGGGTAATGATAGAACATGTGAATAAACACTTCCTAACTACTCTTGTTAAGTGTACGATGTCATTATGAAATAATGTATGATTTTTACATTCCAGTACTCCCTCGCAAGTGACTTCAATGCCTATTTTGTGAATGGTAACACTTTCTCATCACATGAATCCAACACCAAATCGTAACAACCTATTTTAGTGTGATACAATTGACATGCATGATTAGACATGTAGTTATTAAGTCCTGTTTATTCAACATATTGGGAAAGCTAGAGTACCTCTATTGTATTACTAATCTCAACCAGATTAATAGGCTCAGAACGGCCGTAACAATTCTTCACCTATGTCCCTTGATCCGTTTTGGGGTGTCACCATAATCAATCACACACGGAAGGCAAGTTGTCATTATCATTGCTCAACGAACACAACATGGAGGCTAGTCAACCCAACATAGGCCGATGACTTGAACATGGTGTTTGATACAACCATGCTTTGCTTATGAGTCTTGTAGGATCGTAGCGCTAATGGTTATAAGTAGACTCATTCAATTAAAATTGGGGTATCCTAGGTTCAATTGCTAATTATCATACATTATAAACATAAGATGATCGGTCGGACATTAGACAAGTCTAATTGACATGGGAGAACCCCAACACAATCGACATTGGGTGCAAAACATCCCACGTTGTCCAGCTATTGTTGGTCGTCCATATTCAACCCCGGTCAATCAAACAAGCCTAGGGTGGCCGACTTAATACGTGTCACCCCTTAATTTGGATGAATTGTCAACTAACCCAACATCAAAGACAATTCTAATAATCAAACTAATAACCAGATAATCAGTAAACAATCATACCGAGATCATACATGCATAAACCCTAAAATCGGTAAGCTTGTTCATTCATGTATTTCATCAAGCATGTGAACATAAACAAGTAATAACAAGAATTGTAGTAATAATAGAGATGTAGTCATGTTATCATACGATAAGCTATTTACAACAAAGGATCATTAACTCAGACCCTCAAAGGTCGATAAAAGGTAACTTAAGAGTAAATGTCTGCACCTTGTAATAGTTCACCTAACTTAGGGCGCTCTTAGGGTTAGTGCTTAGGGAAAGATCACTGGAACTAAGAAAATCACATAAGTTTTTGTAAGATTTGAGAAAATTTCACCCAAAAGATCTAAATTTAAAAAATAAAAAAAAATTAAAAAAAAAAGACTCGGACCTTACCTTCAATTGTTAGTGAAGAGACTCCGATGAAGGGTATGAGAGTGGTTAGAACATTGATCGAAGGGGAGGGAGGTAGATCCCAAACAATCTCTCTCTCCTCTCTCTCTCTCTCTCTCACTTCTTCTTCTCCTCTTTCTCTCTCTCTTCCAATATTAGGGCACAAAAATCGTATGGGGAGAGAAGGTGTGAAATAAAATGTTATTTATAATGTCATAATGTGTACAAATGGCCCCAATGCCCCTTTTTTCATTATATTAACCATCTGGGAGGTTGTTTCTAACAAATGAGACCCACTGGGAGGTATATGTGTCAATCTAAGCCATTAGATAGGTGTTCCACTAAGAGATCTATGTTTGGATACAACTACATACCAATCAATGAAGAAGGTCCTAACTCAGATCGACGATCACAGAGTGTCGATTGGGGTTACAATTATACGGATGTTCGTAGGATAATAATATAGATCGATGCCCTAAATTTGGTCACCATCTAACAGTCTAAAAACTACAGCTTTGGCAAAGAAATTTTACTTGAGTTCAGGTTATCACGTAAGACACTCGCACATTTCATGCATGCACTCGACCTACGGGTCAGAGTTGAGCGATCTTAAACACTCTCTCTCGGCTTAATATCCACGATAGACACTAAGCCTAATAAGACAGATGTTATTCTATAGTTTCGAGGTTAGTGGACTACAAACGCGTAGTCTAGACCTAATTCAGTTAATCATAACATTTATGGAATAAGTTAAACCTTGGGATTTCTCATGGGTGTTAACTAGTGTTGGGATCAGCTAAATTCACGACACTATCCATTCGCAATTAGTGGAAATGGGTATTCGACTTTAATTATCCTAAATCCATCAATTTTAGTAGAATTAAGGCATTTAGTTGGGTTAGTATGACATTATGACGGTTCCACTCATGGACAAATTAGAGTTTCACAGAATTTTACAGGACGTTACATTTAGGCTTGGACTTGGTTTTGGGTTGGTTTAAGTTGGTTTGACTAAGTGAGTTGACTGGATTTCGACTCAACGAGCAACTCAACATGACTCAATGAGTTGACTTAATGAGCTAACTCCGAAAGTCGAGTTTCAAGACTCCATGGATTAAGCTTATAGGGCTTAGAGTCTTGGGTTAGAGCTAGGACTAGGGTTTAGTATTTGGGTCATGGGTTGAATTAGGGGCTGATTAGCCATTTAGACGGTTTAATGCAATCAGCTTGTTGGCCTAGGGGTGGGTTGTCTACAGACCCATACCCTAAACTGATATGGTAAACTGGATGGACTGTGTAGATAAAATCCATACATTACAGTGGCCATTTAAAGCCCCTTCCTGTGACCGGCTTGGGATAGGTAAGGGTAGTACCCTAATCTGCCTCTCAATGAGTTTTGAAAATAGTTATTAATTAATGTTAATAAATACTTAAGAGAGAAGGAAAAGGGGTGATCACACTGTTAGAAACGCTATTTAGAACATCACTCACCCTCCAAACTTTTTTCTTGGTATGGTACACCTGAATCATGGATGACTCTAAAAATTGAAAGTGTGTGCATTAATTGTTTCTCATGGGATTAAGCATCTAATTGTACACATCAGGGTGGGCCACATTTATGTTTCACTGTTTACCAATGTGTAGAAGTTGCTTTATATGGGGATCACTTGATTGGCAGATAGGACGAACCATTGCACTAAAATATCCCATGACCTGCACTTAATACTTTAAAAGTTATAATATGGGGTGAACTATAGCATCCGGACAGTTAGACTTTTTTTTTTTTTTTTGACACGCACCCCCACAAACCAACCACATGTGGGATTTCACCACCTATGGGTATCGAACCCTAGTGTTGAAATTCCTAGGAATCTACCACTGAGGCAAGGATAAGAACCCCCTGGACCGTTAGACTTCGAACTCTTTTTTAAGCATAATAGGTTCAGAGTAATCTCATACCAGGAGAAACAAGTGGAGAGGACACATTCCTTTGTTTTTAAGGGCTCACAAGATATTTATGTAAGATCCACTGGTATAATTAGAAGTGTAATCTCATACTAGGTTCAGAGTAAGAAAACAAGATTGACAAGTGATTTAGGTGGACTATGATAAAGGAGACAGTTTGGAGAGAAACGTCCACCATTAAAATTATAGGGCCCACGTAATGATTATATACAATCCACTCCACCCATTAGATGAAAAATGCAAAATTACGTTTGATTATCAAAAATCATGCTCATCCATGTATCAGGTGGGCCACATCAAAGGGAAAAAAGATTTGGAGGGTAAGCATTGTGCTGTATGCTATCTCTGATAGTGTGGTTCACTTAATCACGAGTATGACTGATTTTTTTCCCCTTAGCATAACATGGGGTGACACATATGGGGGTATGGGTGGATTTCACATAAACACTACAGTGGGCCCACTCGAGCCGGCCACTCTTTTCCTTTTCTCACTGTATTTATTAACATTAATTAATTAATAGCTATCTTAAAAGTTGCCGGTTGGACTTCCAACAGTCGGATCACTTGAGTTTCTCTTCTCGGAAACACCCAAAGAATCCACCGTGTAAAATCCACTCAGTTCTTGAGGTGACAGATAATATTTGGACCATCAATAAAAAATTTGAGCACGATTAAAATCTCGTGTGGGCCACACCAATGGAACAATGTAAAATTGCTACCAAAACCGATTAGATCACATGGCGTGGCCCACCTGAGTTTTATATCAGGCCTATTGTTTTATCTGCTCTCCTTCCTGGTGATTTACACCTGAATAATCCGTTTGAAAAAAGATACGTACCATGGTGCCCCCACCAACGTTTGGAATCCATCTCGTTGTTTCATGTGGTGTGGTCCAATTGAGTTGTGGATATAGCTGATTTCTGACCTTACAATCTAAATATTTCTATAGAACTTGATAGACGGAGTGGATTTCACATATACAACATAGTGGGCCCCACATACTTGGGGGTGGTGGTAGTCCAATGATCCACCGGGACGCGGATTTCCTACCAAAGCCTTTGCAAGTTCCTGCGTTGGAAACATAGGTGGGGCCAATTTGATATTTGTGTGAAATCAACCCCGTCCATTCATTTTGTGAGCTCATTTTAGTAGTCGAGGCCAAAATCAAATAGGATCCAAGACTCATGTGGGCCGCACTAAAGGAAAAGGTAGGTAGGAAAATTCCTACCATATAAACCTTCTAGAGTATATAGTGATGTTTACATGCCGCCCATACCGTTCGTAACGTAATTCCTACTTAGATGAACTGAAAACACAAATATTAGCCTGATTTAAAACTTCCATGGCCCCATAGAATATTTCAAATGTGTAAGTTCAATCCTCACGTTTTATACCCACTTAAGTATTGGACCAGCTCATTTTTTACCTCATGTCCTAAAATTAGCTCACAAAACGGATGGAAGGGGTGAATTTCTCACAAACATCATGATAAGCACACCTAAGTTCTGATCAACTTCCCGCGAAAGGCTTTTTTTTTTGGTTTTTTTTTATTTTTTTTGTTTTTACACACGAACACACATCACCACACACTCACGCCGTAGTGGAATTTCACCGCCTATGCTACTCGAACCCTCGGCCAGGTGTTGAAACTCCTGATGGTCTACGACCGGAGTAAGAGTAAGGACCCACTCAGGCTTTTGCAGGAAATCCACGTCCTGATCCACCACCATTTTTATAATATCGATCGAAAACTCTTCTCTCCCGCTCAACTCTCTCTCTCTCTCTCTTTCTCTCTCTCTCTCTCTCCCTCTCTCTCTCTCTCTCTCTCTCTCTCAACCCTAAAACATTCGTTCTGCAGTTTCCGTCGAAGATTTGGCGGGAAATACAAGGGTTCCAACGGTCGTCCCGCCGGTTCGAAGATACCAACGGCTTCTTTGTTCTTTTTTTCTTTCACTCCCACGAGCAACAAAAGCCTGGACTTGAATTTGATTTTGTATCTGTAAGCTCTTTCTCTCTCTACATATATTTCAATCCGAAGTAGAAGATGAAGTTAATTTCAGTGTTTTTCATGGGTTTTTCTTTCACCGAAATCAATGATTTTCATGGTGGAATTGGATTTTTCAGATCATTTTGTTTCATTTTTTATTTTTTTATCTGATACTTATTTGCTATTTCTTTCCTCGACCCTGCTGGTGCGGTTTACGGCTTGCTAATCTGAGACGTTCATCTGCTAGCCCAACGTTGGCTGGACGATGCCTGGTACATCGCCTATCAGATGCCCTCTGATTTAGCAGGGTCCTAATCGGATGGTTAGGATCATCCGATAGGCGGCGAAGCATTCAGGCGTCCATTTCCCAATTCCCATCCATGATGGGTCTGACCAGATGAACGGGTCCGTCACCAAAAGGTGGTGCGCTCATGCAAGTTTGTCTGACTGAGCACTTTGATTGATCGAACGTACCAGATTTTCTCTTTTCTTAAAGAGGAAGTATTTGATACTCTGGCAATCTATGATGAATTGTATGCATGCAAGAAGTCGTTGTATGCCATGCACGTAACTCAATCTAGATACTCCAAATTGTTGGCCATCAAATGGCCGGTTAAGAGGAACAGCCATCAGTGGTTCAAAATCAATTAGCAAAATTGCATCAGTTGGATGGTAGGAATCATCTTAGCTGTGATTTTTGGTGTGGTCCATCCACGGTGGGCTCTTAACTTGGAATTGAGATAATTGTACACAAGGTTTTGAATAATGGTATTAGTGGGTGTATTAGCCCCATAAATGATACTTTACATGGTGTATTAGTCTAATTTTTTTTTTCCCCGCAGGATATCTTGAAAAATTAATAAAATGTAAAACATCGTTATATATACGCATGTAAAAATATACTCTCATGGGAACTGGTTCCGGTGGGATTTTCGTGAGAACTCTTGACAGGTGATGTGGGCACAAGATCAGGATGATCCACTAGATGAGTCACCTCATAAAAGCTCATAAAAGCCCCTCGGCTAACTTTCTGGCCTGATTCAAAAAACCTGGTGAGCCATAGCAAAGTGAAAATTGCTAAGCCTTTGATTTGCTTACACTTTGCCATACTCATCAATTTTTTAGATTGAGCTAAAAAGTTAGTCTAAAGGTTTCATGAGGTGTCTCGTTTAGCGAACTGTCCGGATTTTGTGCCCGCATCACGTGTCAAAGGTTCTCATGAAATTACCATGAGAAACCGTTTAAGGAGAGCATCTCTCTGTCTATATATATATATATATATATATATATATATATATATATATATATATATATATATATATATATCAAAAAGTGCTTCCTAACCGATATTCCCAGCAAGTGTTTTTTAAAATGAGAAATTACGTTATTGCCCACTGCTTGTTCTTTACAACAAAGTGGAAAATTGAAAGTTATGAAGCATACGTAGCATGTATGTCACATCCAAACCATCGAACAAACGCAAACCAATATTATTATTAGATGAAGAAAAAAATCGCAGATCCAATCATAAGGTAGGCCAATCCATAAAATTTAATGTATACCATTGAAAATATACCCCAATTCAAGTGTACCCCATCTAATGATCCGATTAACCTGATGTTTTGTTTGTGTTATCACCATGTTTTGGTGCATAAGTTTAACAGGTTGGATGTTATATAGATACAATGTGGGCCCCACAAGTCTTGACTTAATTTCACTACTTTTCAAAGGAAAAAAAAGGGCATTTTGTATTCATGCCTCAAAAAGCTCCTCCATGTAATTTGTAACTGTGGAGGCGTTATTTGGTAAAATATGGATTCCTCATGAATTTTGTGGTAAAAATTGCAAAAAAATTGGTAAAAAGGGGCAAAAAAATAAAATGTAAAACATCATAGTATAGTATATGGGAATTTTACTGCAAATTTTCTCAAGGAATTGGATTTTACCAAATGGTGCCTCCATAACCAATATTCCCAAGTTCTTTTTAAGTAATTTGTACCCTACGTTGCCTTTTCTTTACAACAAAGTGGAAATAAAACGTTGTGGGGCTTACATGACATGCATTTCACATCCAACCCACATCGACATTACTATTAGACGAACCAAAAATGTGGCAGATCCAGTTGTAAGGTGGGTCAATCCATAAAAATTTATATACACCATTTAAAATATCCCAATTCAAGTGCACGCCATTGGATGATCTGATTGACCTGATGTTTTGTCCATTTATCACTACGATTTGGTGCATAAGTTCGACTGGATGGATGTTATACACATACCACGTGGGCCCCAGAGTTTAACTACTTCTTAAAGAACATTAATTAAATGAGATCTTTTTCATAATTTCTGTTGGGGATTTGTGCTGCAGAATCACATAGATCTAGATCTAGGATAGCAGTTCAATAGTAACAAGCAATCACAGAAGAACACAGTTTTTACGTGGAAAACCCTTGCGGGAAAAAATAAGGCACAAAGCGACAGAAATCCACTATAAAAAGAAATTTACAAGAGAGAGGACTTACCCGATTCGAACAACCTCGAATCTCACCCTTGCTACATCCTTTGATAACCCTAGAATCCCTTTAAAAAGCTTTAGAATTATTTCTCATACCCTTAGAAAAGCCTTAGGGACACCTATTTATAGTTTAGGCAACTTCTCTTTTCACCCTTGCGAAAGGCAACTCAAATTTCTACAGTCCGCATCGGATTCGGAAATGAATCTGCGAAACTACGACTGGTCGAGCAGAGGCTACGACTGGTCGTGGGACCCCCTTGACTAGTCGAGTCATCCCCACGACCGGTCGAGTGGCCCGGACACCAAAAGGTGAGCTCGCTGGACTTTGAGTCGAGCGAGCCACGACCGGTCGTGTGGACTCCTACGACCAGTCGAGCAATCCCTACGACCGGTCGAAGGCGTGAAGACTTTTCTGACAACAATCTCCACCAAGTCTTCAACCTTCAACCGTATAGATCCTTGATCTCTTCTCTTATCTCTTCATCGCATCATAGCTTCAATCAACGCTTCTCGTGCACACTCCGTCCTTCTTTTACGCCATCGCCAAGCCCAAAGAAGTTGCACAGAACTTGAAGTTCTTATAGAAACGACCTTGGTGAGCATGTCTGCTGGATTCACGCTGGTGTGAATCTTCTCCAGAGTTACGCCTCCTTCCTCAAGCACCTGTCGGATAAAGTGGTGACGAACATCAATGTGTTTTGTACGTGAGTGATAAACGAAATTTTTAGCCAAATTGATAACGCTCTCGCTATCACAGTTAACCGGCACGGCCTCATGCTGAAGTCCCAACTGATTTATCATCCCCCTGAGCCAAACACTTTCTTTAAACACTTCCGTCACTGCCATATATTCTGCTTCGGTCGTGGAAAGAGTCACCACTGACTGAAGCTTCAACATCCAACTAATTGCTGCACCCGCTAGAATAAACGAGTATCCTAAAGTAGACTTCCTGAAATCTATACTGCGTGCGTAATCAGAATCCACATATCCTACTAACTTTGTCCCTGTTTTCTCAAAAGTTAAGACGTTGTCTTTCGTACCCCGAATGTATCGAAGTAGTCATTTCATCGCTTCTCAATGTTGCTTACTGGGGTTTGACATGTATCTGCTCACAACACCAGCTGCCTGTGAAATATCTGGTCTTGTACAGACCATGACATACATTAAACTGCCAACCGCATTTGAATAAGGCACATGAGACATAACCTGCTTTTCCTCATTAGAATTAAGACATTGTTCTGAGGAAAGCTTGAAGTGAGCCGCGTGGGGAACGCTCACCGGCTTTGGCTGATCCATTCCATACTTGATCAATACCTTTTCAAGGTATTCTTCCTGTGATAACCAAAGCCTGCTCCTCTTCCTGTCTCTATGAATATCTATGCCGAGAACCCTCTTTACAACCCTCTGATCTTTCATTTCGAATGTCCCTGATAACTGAGTCTTCAGTATGTTGATTTCAGACATATCATGACAGGCGATCAACATACAGTACTAGGATGATGAATTTTCCATCACTAAGTGTCTTGTAATAGACACAATGATGGTATTCACTCCGAGTAAATTTCTGACTCACCATGAAAGAATAAAATTTTTTATACCACTGCCTAGGCGATTGTTTCAAGCTGTACAACAACCTCATTGACCTGCAAACCTTTTTCTCTGCCCCTTTAACTTCATAGCCCTCTGGTTGCTTCATGTAGATCTGTTCTTCCAATTCCCCGTGCAGAAATGCAGTCTTCACATCCATCTGTTCTAGCTCGAGATCGTATTGTGCAACTAGCGCCAACACGAATCTGATAGATACCCGCTTTACCACCGGCGCGAATATTTCTGTGAAGTCGATACCTTCTCTCTGAGCATAATCCTTTGCTACTAACCTTGCTTTGTATCTATCCTGTTTCCTTTTGAATAACCACTTACATCCGATCGCTTTTCGGCCCACAGGAAGCTCCACCAGCTCCCATGTGTGATTTTTGTGCAATGAGTCCATCTCATCATCCATAGCCGCCTTCCACTTTTCTGCATCAGGCTCATCAAGAGCCTCCTGAATAGTAGACGAATCCCCCTCATCTGTAATGAGGGCATATGCAATATTGGAGTCGTCCCTATATCTTGGCGGTAACCTACGATCACGTGGTGGATTCCTTCTCACAGGCGGCTGCTCCACCTGATCCCGTACCTTTGTCTTCGCATCTGTCTCTGCCTGAGTATCATCTGTGTGAATCTAGACGTTTACGATCACCTTTTCTGGTTCCACTTGCTCCTTTTGATCATTCTTGCGAAATAGGAAGCTTTTATCGAATCTGACATCACGGTTAGTGATTACCTTGCGTGTAACTTTGTCAAATAACCTGTAACCTTTCACACCAATACTATAGCCGACAAAGATATACTTTTTGGCCCTATGGTTTAGCTTATCTCTCTCAACTGACGGTACATGAAAGTAAGCCTCACAACCAAATATGCTTAGATCTGAGTAGTCGAGTTTCTGACCACTCCATACTTCCTTTGGGATTTTACATTCAATTACCGTTGAAGGAGAACGACTCACCAAATAACAAGCCGTGTTAACGGCCTCAGTCCATAAGTCCTTGCCCAACGCAGCATTACTTAACATGCACCTGACCATCTCAAGGAGAGTCCGATTCATTCACTCAGCCACACCATTTTGCTCTGGCGTGTGGCGCAGTGTTATGCCTGATGATCCCTTCATCCATGCAATAATCATCAAATTCAGTGGAAGTAAATTCTCCATTGTTGTCAGTCCTTAAAACCTTTATTTTCCGCCTTGACTGTTTTTCCATCATTGTCTTCCATTGCTTGAATATGGTGAAAACTTCGGATTTACGTTTCATGAAGTAAACCCAAACTTTCTTGAAGTAGTCGTCAATGAATGAAACAAACCATGACGACCCCCCAATGAAAACTTCTGGCGATGGCCCCCATACGTCAGAGTGCACATAATTAAGCACTCTATTACAAACATGTTTTCCAAATTTAAAAGATAGTCTAGATTGTTTACCATATATACAATGTTCGCATATATATAAATCAGAACTTTTAAAAACTGGAATCAAACATCGATCAAAAAGTACCTTTATGCTTCGCTCGCTCATGTGGCCCAGACGAGCATGCCATATACGTAGAGACGTGGAGTCTGCAATAGCTGCTGTCGCTCCACCTGTCGAAGTGCTCCCAATCAACCTGTAAAGGTTTCCGTGCCTCTGCGCTCTGATAACCACGAGTGCCCCTTTTGAAACTTTAGGGTCAGTTTGGGCAGTGGGATTAGAAGGGATTAGGTGGGGATGGGATTCATCTGGTCCTGTGCCAATTCCACTCCATGTTTGGGAAGAATGAAAATGCTTGGAATTACATTAAATGAAATTGCATTGGTCCTGTGCCAATTTCACTTAATGTTTGGAAAGTTGTGTAGGTCCCAACATGATGTGTGGGCTATATCCACACCATCCACCCATTTATTGAGATTATTTTCGGGCATGGGCTAAAAAATCAGGTAAATCTAATGCTCAAGTGGACCTCACCATAGAAAGCAACAGGGATTGAATACTTACCGTTGAAAACTTCTTTGGTGCTACATAAGTTTTAGATCTATCTCATTTTTAGGTCCATGCCATAAAATGAGGTTACGAAACAAATGAACTGTTTAGATATAACACATGCATGTTATTCTCAATAATTTCAAATGATGGTGAATATATTCATTCAATGTACCACTGTATTATCAACAAAGCAGGGCATTAATTTTATCCCATGGTAATAGGAGACATGAGCAATAATTATGTTTTTTTAATCCCATCCCACATAATCCCTTATAATCCCACCGCCCAAACTGACCCTTAAGGACACCATCAATACCGGTGAACTTGCACCCTATAGTCTCGAGTGCACCGAGAGAAATCAGACTTTTCTTCATATCAGGAACGTGCCTGACGTTAGTCAAGGTACACTCTATCCCATCAAACATCTTGATTCTAACCGTACCAATAGCCACAACATTACAGGCATTGTCATTGCCCATAAAAACTTGTCCACCATCGTATTCCTTGTAACTGGTAAACCAACTCCGATGAGGAGTCATGTGATAAGATGCTTCTGTGTCAAGTATCCATTCGTCCTTATAATTGTCGTGCAAGTGACCAATCATAGAAATAGACAAAACATCACCACCACTTGATTCTTCATCAGATGTGACCACATTGGCCTCCTTAGAAGAAGCCGCTGAATTTTATTTCTTCATTTTAGGATTTCTACAATCCTTCTTCATGTGTCCAGACAACCCACAATTTCAACACTTTAATTTTCCTTTACCCTTGCCCTTCGATTTGGATCTAGGTCTTGAGGATCCTGTACCTCGCTCAGAATCTCTGCCCCTCGTAATCAGTGCATTAGAAGATGCCCCCATGTCACCGTTTAACTTTCTCATAACCTTCCCTTGAAGGGTTGAGATAACGGTGTCAACACTTAGGGTTTTATTTGCGGTGCACATCATGTCCCTGAAAGACTCATATGATGCAGGAAGAGAATTCAACAATATACTTGCCTGTTCCTCATCTTTGACCACTTCCTTCATATCCAGCAATTTGCACATCAATTTATTAAAGTTGCTGATATGGGCTTCTAGATCTCCACCCTTTGCCATCTTGAAGGTATAACACTGTAGCTTCAAGTGTAGGCGATTTTCAGAGGACTTCTTTGCATAGATGTTCTCTAACCTCGCCCACAAACTAGTCGTAGTTTTCTCTCTCAAAACATTATAGAGAACCTCATCTGTGAGACATAAACGGATAGAGGCTAAAGCATTACTATCAAGGTTTTCCCATTCATCATCTTTCATGGTAGATTTCTGCTCCTTAAGAGCCTTAATCTCGCCTTGCTTGGTTAACAGACTAATCATCTTAATCTTCCATAACTCAGAATTATTTTTTCCTAAGTACTTCTCAATATCAAACTTTCCGTTTCCCATTATTACTAATCCTGCAGATTTAGATCTATGCCCCAACGATTGCTCTGATACCACTTGTTGGGGATTTGTGTTGCGGAATCACACAGATCTAGATCTAGGATAGCAATTCAATAGTAACAAGCAATCATAGAAGAACATAAAGTTTTTACGTGGAAAACCCTTGCGGGAAAAAACCACGGCACAAAGCGAAAAAAATCCACTATGAAAAGAAACAAGAAAGAGAACTTACCCGATTCGAACAACCTGGAATCTCACCCTTGCTACACCCTTTGATAACCCTAAAATTCCTTTTAGAAAGCTTTAGAATTATTTCTCATACCCTTAGAAAAGCCCTAGGGACACCTATTTATAGTTTAGGCAACTTCCCTTTCGCACCATTGCGAAAGGCGACTCAAATTTCCGCAGTCCGCATCGGATTCGGAAACAAATCTGCAAAACTACGACTGGTCGAGCCGAGGCTACGATTGGTCGTGGGACTCCCTCGACCAGTCGAGTCATCCCCACGATCGGTCGAGTGGCCCAGACACCAAAAGGTGAGCTCGTTGGACTTTGAGTCGAGCGAGCCACGACCGGTCGTGTGGACCCCTACGACCGGTCGAGCAATCCCTATGACCGGTTGAAGGCAGTGAAGACTTTTCCGGCAACAATTTCATCACTCAAAAAGCATCTCATGTAATTTATAATCATGGGGCATTATTTTTGTGAAATATTGATTCCTCAAGAATTTTATGGTAAAAATCCCAAAAAAAAATGGGTAAAAAGGAAAAAAAAATGTAAAACGTTAATATATATTGTCACACCCCTAATTTCAGAACTGGGGCCCTTTTGACCTAGTCACCTAGTCAAGGGTGTGGCTTGGGAAAAATCTAAATAATTGCATTCATTCGATTACACAAATCATGACATAGATCAAAGATACCAACTAAATAAATTAATCAAAGATCTAAAAAAAATATTCACAGGATATTTCCCTACACATTCGATTATTCGAGTTAAATCAACCAATTAAATTTCCTAGATAAGAAGTAAATGTTTCTAATCATCTGGTCACTCAGACTATAAAAAAATTCATTCATTTATTGCTTGGCCATCACTCCCAACGTGCATATGCCTCCATGATAGCTCTGGTACTTTTTTTTTTCTCTCTAGGTGGTATATTATGAATGTCATCCGGTAATTTGTGCAGGCATCTCACATATTCCTTATCTCGGATGGTTAGTATTCAACAAGGTAAGCTACCTAAACCCAGTAAGTACAATGCATGCATTTGTAACTTATACATGATATAGTAACATCCCACATGGTATTCTCAAAACCTATATATATTGATGCATGATTAGACCACTAGCCAGAATTTCTATCACGAAATCTATCCTATTAATCATTTGAATCACCAGGGCCTGGTCTATTTCAACTCAGCCTACCAACACCTACCTGACTAGCACTAGTTGACCTTAACTCGAGTGACGATCCACATTCTAGTCGTATTAGCCTCGTGCATTGACCAATCCTCCCATCTTAGGTTATCACACCTGGCCAACCTCATTGGGTAGTCGAGTTGGACCGAGTTGGGATTGACCCGACCCGATCCGATTTTGAAATAGACCTGACCCAAACTCTACTTAACTCGGTATCGAGTCCAGCCTGCTTGACTTGATCCAAGTTCGGGTCTAACCTGGACTAACCCAAACCGAGTCCGACCCGGTCACAGGGATTGAGTCAAGTCGAGTTGACCATTCCTTTCTTGTTGACCTTTAGGGTTTAGGGTTTAGAAATGGCTCAACCCGAGCTAGCCCGGTCGCATCCGAGCCAATCTGAACACACTACAACTAGCCTGGATGCACTCGAGCCAGCCCCGACCAAATACAAGCACTCAACCCATTCCAATTTGTCCATTCAATCCTACCCGACCACAATTTCATAAAAACCTCCAAATTAGAATACCCTAGCATGATGTATTTCACAAAAAATAGATGAAAATCATGAAATAGAAGTTTTTCCGAACACAAAATTACCTTGACTAGTTGATTTGGAGAGTTGGGTGGTTGTCGAGAGTCTAGAGTGACCGGATGGGTCAGGTGGGTGCAGACTAACTACTTAGTCAAGACGAGCAGCCGAGCTGGAGGCTGTCGGGTCTGGACCATCGAGTGCAGGAGGCAAGGGAGGGAGTGAAGGTGAGAGAGAAGAGGAGGGTGGCCTAGTGGTGGTGGGTGGTTGTTGGGCTCAGGAGAGGAGGCGGAGGGAGGGAGATGTCAGGTCGGGTGCGGTGGGTAGGTTAGATTAAATTTAAGTTTACACACACACACACACACACACACACACACACACACACACACACACACACACACACTACCTGAACCCGAGTCGAGTCAGGTTTCAGATTGATTTGAGTTAGTATCGAGTTGAATTTCGGGTTGATTCGAGTTGAATTACTAGGTGACTTGGACTTAACTCGATTTGAGTTCGGATTGGACAAAGTCTATTCGGTTCGAATTGACTCACCCAATCAGCTCGTCTTGAGTCCAGTTTGAATGAGTTGGATGAGTCGATTTTGCTGAGTCGACTCGTCCCGTGCCCAACTCTATAGGGTAACCATTATGAGTTGGTTAGACTCTTACCTTGCCAGTCTCGTAGTCCTTAACGGAGGCCCTATTGGTACCAACTAGGGTTGAGGTTTCGCACCTCGGGACCTCTCCTCTCATTTGTTAAGGGACAACATATTCCCCGAGTTGTCTAGTGTTCATATAGAATATCAATTCCCATTTCCCATACACTTTCTAATTCACTTCATGATATTCAATTTAATTTGAGAGGGATGATAACTGCAACACATAAGTAAAATAATGCATACACAAATCTACCATCCATCAATTTGTAACTTACTTGTATAGAGTTTAATTTATACTTACCCATATAGGGAGGAGTCTAACCTCCTCTTAAGTTAAAGGTTAATCCTCCCCTATCTCATCCAAATTCGAATTCAATATCAATATGGATAATAACTAGGTATGATGTTTTTTAAGGTACACAGATAAATGGTGTACATGCCACTTTCAAGTGGGCCATCCAAGTATGTTCCATTAACTTTGATAATATGGAATTGATGAGCACCTCTCAATACATACATCTACTAAGTGAATTTGAAGAATATCATCTCTCTAAGCCACTACTTTAGCAAAAACCTTCTTTTAAATAAATAAGGGCTGAGAGTGTATACACATTCATCATCAATTATGTCCGTGAAGGGGTCCAATGGTCATCTTGACTGTTCATGCAAAAGTTCACAATCTCTAGTACATACTAGAGGGTTCAGATCATTTATCTAGATTGAGAAACAACCAATAACAAACATTTTACATTCTAATCAATAGATATGCATGATTAGATACTAAATCATAATAATTTATCAAAATAAACAAGGGTCAATGGTCGGATCGAAGAAGCAAAGACTCATCTTCCCTTATATGGAAGATGTAACGCCCTGGAAATTAGGGGTCGTGCATACACTCAACTCCCAAGTTCCCGGGTATCACTTATAACTGATTTTTTTTTACTAAATTGCGTTTAATCAAGTTTAAATGCACAACATGAAATTACTTGAAACATGAAGCACGATCACAACTAGTTTGCTGAAATGAAAAGAGATCAATATATACAGGTCCAAAAGAATGTAAATGGGTCGCTCAAGGCGTCGCCCAACAAAATCACAAAAAAGAATAGCATGTCCAAAAGAATAGAGTTGAGTCCACAACTCAGCGATCCAGAATCCCGTCCACTAGGCCGGTGGAGGACCGTCTATCAACTAGAAGTAGGACAACTCGTCCTCCTCCTCAAGACTTGCGTCGCCAAGCTCCTCATACCCTACATCACCTACATCTACGGGAGAGTCTGGTTGGTGTTTTGAAACACCGTCCTAGAGTGGAAGTGAGTGATCAACTCAGTAGGTGTTATTAGTCTTAAGTTGTAACAAGTATCAATTATATTATGAACTTAATGAAAGACAATCATTCACAAACACCTAACTAATCTTATTAATGTACATGTATGATAGATGATATGATGCATGCCCTCACAATAACACTCCCTCAAGCGACACCGTCTCATGATCGCATATGTCAACACTTCCTCCTAGTGACCTCGACTGCCGAGTTGCTGACCTAACTAGTGCGATGCGGTATGATAATATTAGTCAAGTTCTTAGTTTATTCCATTCATCCAGCAGGTTGGGAAAACTGATACACCCCACATATTCAATGCCCTCAACTAGTTGCGATGCCAAGGCCCCTCAACAAGTGATGTCAGGACTCCGCGATTAGTGATCCCGTTGGGTTCCCCATCCCCGACTTCAAGCACATGGGGAGTGCTAAGAAAGGGATCACTCACAGTCACTACAGGAAGGCTCATCACCCTAGTGTAGGCCGACAGTTTGGCCACAGTGACCCATTCCACCATGTCCGGCTCACGAGTTGGTGGATCGGCTTCAATTGGTTATCAATGGGCTACAACGGTTGTAGGATGTTCCAGGTTCCATACATATGTGAGCAAACAAGATTAACAAACAAGGTTGGTTAGTAAGTAGACTAGACCGCACAAGTTCAGGCAAGCACGTGGCAGACGACATCGGGTACGAGCGTCCCATGTAGTCTAACTACTGTCACCCACATGCACCCGCCCAAATTCATGGGTTTAGCCTCAGGATAGTCCTACCAACGGGACCACCTTCACTCGCCTCATATTCCTGACCAATCCAAGGGTTCTGATGGTGATCCGTAACATGCCAACATCCAGGGTTATCATCTTGCATATGCAATATCACGCATTCATATTTCTCAACATAGAACTCAAATTTTCTACCAAGCAAGCTAACAGTATTATGAAACAAAGGTGCATGTGTGTTGTGTGGGTTAGTGAGGAAACTAAGCATTTCATTTATATCATATGAATAAAATGCACAAGGGTTAATGAATCATACATGTTATAGGGTAACATAATGCATGAATCTACAAGACATGAACATGCAAACATCAAATCTATACCCAATCATGTGAGAGACAACAACAAACATTCCATAGTTAATCCATGTTGATTGAGGGATCAAGGGTAAGGTCCTTCCTAGGTTTTCTCTATATTCTCTAAATACATCATACAAGCAATCAAAATCATTAAACTCATACTAAAATTGGTGCTAGGCCACCTAAGGATAATAGTCCGCATCTTGTGATGCTTTGCCCAACTCATGGCGTTCCTTGGGTTAGAAAATTGGGGAAAATGATTCCTATATCAATTTATAAGCAATTAGGTAAGATTCATGTAATTTATTTTAGAAAAATCTAGGTCGGGGAGTAGGTTTTGTTTCTTACCTTCCAATCGTGAATGAGGCGGATTCGGCGGAAGGAAATGATCGAGCTAGGGCTTGATTGGAGGAGACCAATGAAGGGGAGCACTAAAGCCTCCCCCACCCTGCTCTCTTCTTCTCTTCCTCTTTCTCTCTTTCTTTTCTCTAGGGCAAAATGTATGGGGAGAGGGGGTGCCTAAATGAGGCCCTTTTATAATGCCAGATTTGGCGTAAATGGCCCAAAGGCTAGGTTTTTACTATATTAGACCTATGAAAGGGTCTTTCTAAGCTCTAGGGCCCACTATGGGGTGTACATATTGATATGCACCGTAGGATAGTTAGCCCTAATGATAATCTACGTATGTATATGATCTGCCCGCCATTTGGATGCGTCGATCGACAGATATGATTAGAAGTCTGTTCAACGGTCATCAATAGTCGATTGGGGCCGCGGCTATACGGATATGAGCAGGAAAATATCCTTACTCCATGGGTAAAGTTTGGTCGTAAATCGACGGTCCGAAATCCTCAACTTTGCATAAGAGTGGACGACCTAATTCACTTAAGTTTCAGTTCATTCTTTTAGGGTATTTGCACTTCTCATGCACTCGTCCTTTAGCTCAAGTTGAGTGCTTCTAGACAGCACCCAGGTCTGACTCCCGCGATGGACGTCAAGCCCAGTAAGATGGATATTATTCTATAGTTTTGGAACTAGTGGCCTACCAACGAGCGGTTTAGAGCTTGTTCGGGAAATCGGGGCATTTCTAGAATAAATTAGGTATTGAGATTTCTCGTGGGCAATGATTAGGGTTTGGATTAACTATGTTCCTAGTGTGTCTTATTTATAACTAGTGAAAGTAGAGATTTGGTCATGATTATTCTAAACCGTCGTTTTTAGGCTAAAAGGGTAACGGGGTTGATTTGGTCAATTGCTCAAGGTCCGGGCCTTATCTGACTCGGCTTCGGTTAGATCTTTAATTTAGTCGTGATTGTCTTGATTAGTTAGCGATGGGTCGATTAGATTTGGGTCCTACGTAAGTAAATCATGGGGCTACACCTAATGTTCAAGTGATCGGGCGGATTCGTGAGCTTCCTACAGTTGATTAATCGGACTTGTGCGGTTCTTTACTGGTTCCACCCATGTATAAACTAACATTGAGTGCTAATGGTCATTAAGTGATATTATAAGTTAATTAGTAAAAAAAAATTTCAAGAATTTTTGGAAATCCAAAATAGTGAAAATCCAGGACGTTACAGAAGATATGTCCATCGTATTTTATTTTTAATGGTTCTTTTGATGATCTGACAATAAATATTGAGTTTAGATGGTTTAGATCGAAAATCTAATAGTTAGATCGTCCGGACTTAGGACAGATAATCCCGATCTAAGATCCAACGCTCAAATTTATTATAATATAAGGTAGATAGTCCTGATCGATGATCCAACGATCAGATCATCACAGACGGTCCTTGATTGAAGATATAACAGTTTGGATTGAAGATCTAACGATCAAATCTTCCTAAATTACAAGAGATGACCTCGATCGTCCGTCTAATGTGGTCCCATTATGATTTTTTTTATAAAATATCTCCCCTAAAATTTGCAAGGTATTACATTCTACTATCCGAATTTTATTATGAAATTCTACATACCTTATTCAACAAAAAGATGAGGATATTTTTCTCAAATTTCTGCTTCACATTCCTAAGAGGCGTCTTCCGCTCCATGGCGTCCCCACTGTACCTTTACCAAGTGTATAACCTTCATTCGCAAAACTTGGTGCTTTTCGTCGAGAATACGAACAGGTTGCTCTATGTACGGCATATCCTCGCATATCTCCAAGAATTGCCAATAAATTATATGAGATACATCTTTATGGTACTTTCGAAACATGGATACATGAAAATCATTATGGATAGCTGCTAGCTACGAAGGTAAAGCCAAACGATAAGCTACTACTATTATCCTTTCCAAAATTTCAAAAAGCCCAATAAATCGAGGGGCTAACTTCCCTTTATTCCTAAACCTCATTACTTCCTTTATAAGCAACATCTTCAAGAATTCATGGTGACCCACTTCAAACTCCAAATCTCCTCCTGTTGTCGGCATAGCTCTTTTGTTGGCTTTGAACCATGCACAACCTTTCTCGGAAAATAACGACCTTCTCTATTGCTTCTTCCACCATCTCAGACTTCAACAAGTCTCGTTGTCCCACTCCTAAGCAACAATTTAGAGATCTACATGGCCTACTATATAGCGCTTCGAAAGGAGCCATACCAATGCTTGATTGATAATGATAACTATTATTGTATGCCAATTCTACTAGATACAAATGATTATCCCAAGTTCCCTTAAAGTCCATAGCACAGGCACGAAGCATGTTTTCGAGAATATGGTTAACTCTCTCGGTCGGTCCATCTGTTTGAGGTTGAAACATCATACTGTTGTCCAACTAGTTAGTGTGTGGGGGCAGTCATGGTGATTGTATGTCTAGCAAGGTTGTCCGACCATAAAAATACTTTACCCCCAAAAATCAGGACGATCCAACCATGAAAATGAGATGCTATGTGTGAGCATTACTTTGTGTGTCTATATATCTTTGTGTGTGTGTGCGTGTGTGTGTGTGTGTGGGAAATGGTACTTCCCATGAGATCAAGTTGTGTGGGCCACATTGTGATGTGTTGAAAATCAACATCGTGCATTTGATGGGTCCCCTTTAGTTATGGGATATCCCAAAAATCAGCCACATAAGAAATTCAGTTGGACAATACCATCTAAAATCATGTGAAGACATGCCTAAAACATATAAAAGCACTTGGTGGGGCCCACATGAGTTTTCGATGCGGCTGAAACTTGGTATGACCACTCATCCACGTGGGACACACAAAATGGATGGGTTGGATTTGTGAACCACATCTTTGTGGGCCCAATAAATGATTATGAATGTTTTAATGGGAGGGTAACCCCTCTCAACTGTTCTATGTGGTGTGGCCCACCCAATTCATGGATTGACTTAATTTTTAAGCCCATGGCCCACCATGGAATGATGCATCTGACTGATGGGGTAGATGTTTGACAAACATAACGGTGGGTCCCACACAGCTCGACCTCATGGGACTCTCTCTCTCTCTATATATATGTGTGTGTGTGTGTGTGTGTGTGTGTGTGTGTGTGTGTGGGAAATGGTACTATAAGGTCGACCTCATGGGTACTTCCCATGAGGTCTCCCACCGTGTAATATCACTGTGCATTTGATGGGTCCCCTTTAGTTTATGGGAAATCCCAAAAATCAGCTGGAACTTAGGTGGGCCATACCATCTAAAAACCATGTGAAGACATGCCTAAAACTTATAAAAGCAATTGATGGGGTCCACTTGAAATTTGGATGCGGTTGAAACTTAGGCTCACCCCTCATCCAAGTGGGACACACAATGGATGGGCTGGATTTGTGAACCACATCTTGGTGGGCCCAATAAATGATTATGAATGTTTTAATGGGAGGGTACCCCTCTCAAGTATTGTATGTGGTGTGGCCCACCCAAGTCATGGATTGACTTGATTTTTTAACCCATGGCGCGCTATGGAATGGTGCATCTTACCGGTGGGGTAAATGTTTGACACACATCACGGTGGGGCCCACACAACTCGACCTCACGGGAAGCTCCCATTAGGTCAACCTCATAGTACAATTTCCCTATATATATATATATATATATATATATATATAGAGAGAGAGAGAGAGAGAGAGGCATGCTCACCTACGCACGATCACACCTTTGCACACGTGTCATGGGTGTCAAATCCGAACGGTCCATAAGATGCAGAATCCCATGAAACCTTAGGGGGTGAATTTTCACCCCGATCTAAGATTCTGGTGGACCATAGCAAAGAGAAATTCAAATCAAGCGAAGAAACTGTTTGCATTTTTCATGGCCCACCGAAGTTTTGGTTCAAAGTAAAAATTGGTACCAAAGGTTTTCAAGAGGTTCTGCTTCATGTGGACCGTTCAGATTTTCGAGACTCATCGGATATGGTGAGTTCTCAAAAAAGTTCATATGTATATAGTCCGTGCGAACTGGTTTGCAGGTGAGCGTTCCGCTATATATATATATATATATATATATATATATATATATATATATATATATATATATATATATGGGAAAAGGTACTATGCGCTCAAGCTGATTTTAACCTCCCGTGAGGTCGAGCTGTGTGGGCCCCACCGTGATGCGTGTCGACCATCAACACTGTGCATTTGATGGATCCCCTTTAAATTATGGGATATCCCAAAATTTAGTCGTATATGGAACTCAGGTGGGCCATACCGTCTAAAATCATGTGAAGACATGCCAAAAACATATAAAAGCACTTGGTGAGGCCCACCTGAGTTTTGAATGCTGCTGAAACTTGGTCTGAACCCTCATCCAAGTGAGACACACATAATGGATCGGCTGGATTTGCAAACCACATCTCGGTGGGCCCAAAAAATGATTGTGAATGTTTTAATGGTGCATGGCCCCTCTCCACTTCTGTATGTGGTGTGGCCCACACAAGTCACGGATTGACTTTATTTTTGAGACCTAGGCCCACGATGGAATGGTGCATCTGACTGATGGGGTAGATGTTCGAAACACATCACGGTGGGGCCAACACAGCTCGACCTCATAGGGCGTTAAAATCAGCTCGAGCGCATTGTACCTTTTCCCTATATATATATATATATATATATATATATATATATATATATATATATATATATATATATATATATATATATATATATATGGTGCTATAAGGTCGACCTCATGGTACCTTTTCCCATACACACACATACAGGGAAAAGGTTCTTGAGGTCAACTCACGGGAGCTTCCCATGAGGTCGGGCTCTGTGGGCCCGCTGTAATGAGTGTCAAGTATCCACTATCAATTAGATCCACCCTTTCATAGTCGGCCATGGGCCTGAAAATCAAGCCAATCCATGACTTGGGAGAGCCACACCATAGGCAGGAGTTGAGAATGGATGACCACACATTGAAACCTTCCTAGTTGTTTATAGGGTTCACAAAAGAAGTGGTTCAGACATCCAACCATCCATTGTGTGTGTTCGACTTGGATGAGGGTCACACCAAATTTCGGGCCTTTCCAAAACTCAAGTGGGCCCATTGTTTGAATTATCTATAATATTATCGAAATATTTCCGATATTATCATTATCTCCAGCTTGGTGATACCGATAACACTGGTAGCGATACCGATAACATCAGTAGTATTGGAAATTCTAGGCATCAACAATGTATTGCTAAGTATTGCCAACATATCGATATTGCCAATATTTTCAATTGTGTAAATTCTAGACATCGCTTATATTGCCCCAACGTATCGATATTGTCAATGTATCGTCAATATTTTTTACTGTAAAAATTCTAGGTGACACTTGTATCACAAGTGTATTAGCAATATTTTAATAATATCGCCAACGTAGAAATATCACAAAAAGTTTTTTTATTGAAAAAATTCTATTTCAATTTTTTTATCAACACATTATTCTATGCAGTTTGCAATTTGCCATTGCTAATATTGATTATATCTCAATATTATTGTTATTGCAACATGTACGATATCAAGAGTCACAATCTTTCATTTCATTTCCAATTGTTGATGATTTATTGGCAAACTATTATGAGTTTTAGATATTTTGCAATATCGATGGATGTTTGGATGGAAAGTTAGATATGTGATTTGATGGTTAGATGGGATGGATGGGATGGTTAGATTGTTTCTTACAACAACACATGCTTTTAAGTCCTCATTAAATGGAAACTTATTGTGTATACATTCTTTTTACAAATTTTTAATTTATAAATATGCAAACGTGTATTTTAGCATCTCCTAAAGTTTCACTAAAAATTCTACTAGTTGTACCATTTTTTCTTACATTTCTGATTAATAGCGATATTATCGACGATATTGATATTGCTTCTATATCCAGGTCTAGTGAAACTTGTAACAATACCGATACTTCGAACACTGAGTGGGTCCCACCAAGTGCTTTTAGATGTTTTAGGTGCCACTATAAAGTGTGTTGGAAATCCACACTGTTAATTAGATGCATCATTCCATAGTGGGCCATGGGCCTAAAAATCAGCCAATCCATGACTTAGGTGGGCCACACCATAAATAACAATTGAGAATGAATGCCCACCCACTGAAACCCTCCTTGATTGTTTTAGGGCTTACAGAGAAGTGGTTTAGACATCTAACCCATACATTGTGTGTGTCTCTCTTGGATTAGTGGTCACAAAATTCCAAGCCATTCCAAAACTTAGGTGGGCCCCACCAAGTGCTTTTAGATGTTTTAGGCATGATTTTACGGTTCGGATTGTGTGGCTCACTCGAGTTTTAGTTATGGCTGATTTAAACATCCCATAACCTAAATGGATCCACCAAATGCATGGTGTGGATGTCCAACATGCATCACGATGGAGCCCGCAAAGCACAACCTCATAGGAAGTCCACATGAGGTCTACCTAGAAGTACCTTTTCCCTATGTATACACGTGTATACATATACATAGCGAAAAGGCACTATGAGGTGAACCTCATGGGAACTTCCCAGGAGGTTGAGCTTTATGGGCTCCACCATGATGTGTGTCAAACATCTCCAACATCAATTAGATGCATCCTTCTATGGTGGGCAATGGGCCTAAAAGTCAGGCCAATCCATGACTAAGGTGGGCCACACCATAGACAACAATAGAGGTGGATGCCCACTCATTGAAACCTTCCTAGTTGTTTATAGGGTCCACTAGGATGTAGTTTAGACATCCAACCCATCCATTGTGTGAGTCTCATCTAGATGAGGGGCCAAATTTCAAGGCATTCCAAAACTCACACGGTGGAGCCCATGCCTAGAGTGGACTTACCAACTGTGTAGATGTCCAACATACATCACGATAGAGCCCATAGAGCTCCACCTTTTGGAAAGCTCCCAAGGGGTCAACCTAATAGAACCTCCCCCTCACCCCCAACACACACACACACAATCACAAACCCGTGGCTCGAAAATTAGCCCCATCTGTGATTTAGGTAGACCACACGATTGGAAATAGTGTAGAGGAAAAGCCCATTCTTCAAACTATTTCCCTTGGTGTGGTCCACTTGAATCACATATGGGCCTGATTTTTGGGCATCAAGGCTAAGTTTTAGTGTGACATCTAATGGTTGGAGTGGATTTTGTATAATCATCATGGTGGACCTTGTAAAAAATCAAGGATGGATGTTTCTCTTCGAACTATTTCCCTTGGTGTGTCCCACATGGTCAGCTCGATTTTCTTGCTTTGGACCCATCATGGGATTATACATCTAATGGTCGAAGCGGATCTCACGGACACATCATGGTGGACCCTTTTAAAAATCAAGGGCGGGCTTCTAGTAAAATTTTCTTGTCTAATGAGATGGTCTAGGTCCAACGGGCTGGATGATACGTTAAAGGCCAAATGTCCAACCAGCAAATAACTTCCAACCTTTCATGTGTTTGTGAAATCCAAGCCGGCTAATAGGTTAGGCCATCATAAGCATCACCGTTTGGAAAACTCCACAATAGCCACTAATTGAGTGGATAGGACTTGTGTTTCACTATTTACCAATGTCTGAACATTGTTTCATATGGTGTGGACCACTTGATGTGTAGATACTACTGACCATTGCGCTGGACTATACTTGTGGTGGGGCCAACCTTTTGCAAGGCTTGATGTCACATGCATTTATATTTTGCATGTTATCAAATGGGTGGACTATAACTTATTGTCCAACCGGTTGGGATTAAGAACTTTATTTTGGAATATATCACTGTTTTATTAGAACTGGTGCGAGACATACGCCCACCTTTGACTTTTTACGGGGCCTACCGTTATGTGTATGTGAGATCAACTCTGACCATTAGATGTCAATCCCATGTCGGGTCCAATGATGAAAAATTCAGGCTGACCTATGATTCAGGTGAGCCACACAAATGCAACCAGTTGGAAGAGATACATCCATCCTTGATTTTTACAGGGCCCACCATGATGAGCATATGAAATCCACTCTAACCATTAGATGTCACACAAAGCTAAGCTTGGGACCCAAAAATTGATCTCATAAGTAATTCAAGTGGGTCACACTAAGGGAAACAATTTGGAGGGCGAGCTTTTCACGCTACATTGTTTCCAATCCCGTGGTCCGTCTGAAGCACGAATTGGGCTGTTTTTTTGGCCCTAGCTCTAAAATGGGGTGACACGCCTGATTTTCGGGGTGGATTTCACATTAATACCACAGTGGCACCCACCTGAGTCGTGACCTCTTTTCCAAAGTGAGGTGAAATAACTCACTCTCCAAACATTTATTAACATTAATTAATTTTAAATTAGGCGAACTAGTCCAACTAGTTGTGTGTGAGCATTTATACACAAGGTACTATGAGGTCGACCACATGAGGTCAAGCTTTGTGGGCCTTGCCATTTTGTATCCAACATCCTTATCATCAATCAAATGCACCCTTCTATGGTGTGCCATGAGCCAAAAACTCAAGCCAATCCATGACTTAGCTGGATCACACTAGAGATAAAAGTTGAGAGTTGATGGCCACCCATTGAAACATGGAAGGATTGTTTATAGGGCTGTAAAGACAAGCTATCGATGTCCTAGAGGGGGAGTGAATAGGACAATATCAAATTTTATGATATAATGCGGAATAAATGAACAATTGATCTCAATTGCTTAGAGTATTGAAACATTGATTCCAAATAATTCGTTGGACAACCTTCACCTAAAAGATTTAGGCATGATAACCCTACTTCACAATGTCTTGGAGATCAATCTTTCAAATTTTCAAGAGATAAAATAAATAAAGCATTTATAATAAATGAAGTAATCAATGCACAAGGAGTTATAGTGGTTCGGTGCCTAAATCCATACCTACTCGACTCTCAAAATTACTACCCTCGTAATTTTGGCTTTCACTATTGCAAGGTTTTCACAGGATCACCTTAACAACTTGATACAGTTCTTGTGATTTTCACGGGCTATCACAATAAAACTCATTTGGTGATTTTCACGAGCTCACCATAAAACAACCCGCTGAGATTTCCGGGCAATCTCAAAAAAACTCAAATAAAATAAATCAAAGGATTACAAGTTACTTATCTTCTAGAGTCGAAGATGTAACCGAAGCTTGATTGCAGCGATCTTCTTTATATAGATTTGATGTAGCAATATATGTTCACCCAAAATAATAAAGGGATCTAATGTATTTTCAATGTAATAAAAGAAAACTCTAATGCTGTAAATTCAATTATCTAAATCTTAAGTAGAGTATGGATTACTCTATTAAAAATGATTAAAATTAACTTGAGAAAGAGAATAGAATAAGCTAAAATAAAGCTTAGAATTACCACACAAATATCTTAAGGAGGGTCTGAATTTCTCTCTTTGCTTGAATAGATTATTCACAAATTTTCATTCTTTGAATGAATGAGAGAAGGCCTCTATTTATAGCCAAACGATTTGGAAATTCAGTCAGCCGGATTTTTGGTTCGGCTGGCCGGATTTCAAAGATTGCTAGCCAACGGCTTTCGAATTTCACGGTAAAGCCAAAATTCAGCTGGCCAGAGCCAAAATTCGGCTGGTCGAATCTCCAATTTGGCTGGCTGAATTTTCCTGAAATCTGAAAAGTTGCATTGCTGGAAACTTGATCGAACAAAACTCGGGTTGACCGAATGTCATGATCGGCTGGCAAAATCCAGAGTCGGGCTGGCCAAACTTGCCACGGAAAATTCGATAATTGCTGTAAACTTGCTCAGATTATGTTGGGTTAGCCGAATGTAGTTAGGCTGGCTGAACCTCAAGTTGGGCTAGCCAAACTTCAGTGCTTTTACATTGTATACATTATATTTACGGCCATAATTTAAAAACACATAACCTAGGGTCATTATAAGGTTATACCACCTGATGGTTGACATAGTGCTTTAGTCTTGAACCATGCAAAGTCTTTAAGGCTTGAAATGTTAAGTCGACCTTGAGATGTTGAGTCTGTCTTTAAGTTGTTTTCATGTGTTGCCGAAGAATACTAGAGTGTGCATGCAATCCATGTGGAACTACGAAATTTGACAACACTAAGTGTGCCTTAAATATAAGCACTTACAAGGGCCCACAACGATGTGGTTCAGACATCCAACCCATCCATTGTGCGTGTACCACTTGGATGAAGGGTCACACCAAATTCAAGGCCATTACCAAAATCAGGTGGGCCCTACCATGTTCTTTTAGATTTTAGGCATGATTTTAGATGTTGTGGCCCACCCGAGTTCTAGACTAAGCTGGTTTTTGGGACATCCCACGACCTAGAGGGGACCCACCAAATGCATAGTGTGGATGTCTGACACACATCACAGTGAGGCTCATAGAGCTTCATCTTATGGGAATCTCCCACGAGGTTCACCTCATATACATGTATTTACACAAGAAAAAGTTACTATGAGGTTGACCTCATGGGAGCTTCCCATGAGATTGAGTTATGTGGGCCCCACAGTAACGTGCGTCAAACATCAACACCATCAATTAGATGCATCCTTCAATGATGGGACATGGACCTAAAAACCATGCCAATTCACAACTTAAGTGAGCCACACTATAGACAATAGTTGAGAGTGGATGCCCACCCATTGAAACCTTCCTATTTTTATTTTTTTTTTTATGGCCCACATAGATGTGGTTCAAACATACAACCCATCCATTGGATGAGCGGTTGCATCAAATTTCAGGTCATTCCAAAACTGTGGTAGGTCCCACCAAATGCTTTTAAATGTTCTAGGCATGATTTCACATGGTTTCAGATTGTATAGCCCACTTGAGTTTCGAATATGGCTAATTTTTGGGAAATCCCATAACCTATAGGGGACCCACCAAATGCACGGTGTGGGTGTCCAACACACGTCATGGTGGGGCCCATAGAGCTCGACCTCATGGGAAGTAGCAAGGTTGGCTTAGGCAGGCCCCACTGTGATGTATACGTGAAATCCACCTCCACCATTAGATGCCTCGGTCCATGTTAGGCTCAAGGCCCAAAAATAGCCACATTCAAGATTCAAGTGGACCACACAAGCGGAAACATCATGGATGGGCCTAATCATAGTGGCCCCATATTTGTGAGGTAACTAACGGTTGGAGTGGATATCATATAATCATCAAGATGGACCTTGTAAAAAGTCAACGGTGGGCGTCCCTCACCCAATTGTTTCCTTTGGTATGGCCCACCTGAATCATGGGTCAGCTTGATTTTTGGGCTCGGGGCCTAACAATGAATGACAGTTGATGGTGGAGTGGATTGTACATATACATCATGGTAGACCCTGTTTAAAAAAAAAAAAAAACAAGGGTGGGCATCGCCCTCCAACTGTTTCCCTTGGCGTGGCTCACCTGAATCATGAATCTACCTGGTTTTTTTTGCCCTACACACCATGGATTCAATGGCAGACCATTCATTGATGAGAACGCTGTTTGTCAGCTCGACCCATTGAAAGCAACCAAATAGGTCCCAGTTGGACACAAATCAAGCATAATTCAGTGGGATAGAACCCATTACGTATAAATACAACAAAAAGAAGATGAAAGAAACAAAGAAAAAAAGTAATAGTTTATCCCTCCTTCCGATATTTTCCAAAATGGTTCATTCCGCTTTGATTCTTTGAATTACACTCAAATTTAATGTTTTAATTCTCAAAATTGGCCTAGATCTAGTCTAAAATTAGTTTCTAAGCTTACTGCATGGTTGAAATGAAGAAATAAATGGAAAAATGAGTCAAATTTTGAAAATAAAATTTTCAAAATGGGGACTTTGTGGGCATATGGTCCATGCTGGCTGTAACAACATATGTCAACCATAATGGCCTTGTATCAGTCCCTTATTTTTCTTAATCGACCGGTTCACCCCCTTAACGTGTAATGTCCATAACCAATACCATTTTGAACGATGGATATGGCTATATCTGTGGTGCATGTGCATTTGTGTAGCTAAATGTTGACAACTGAAAAGGAAGCTTTTACTGCCTCACATTCAACTCAATAACTCAATGGTCAGGATCATTTTTTTAGCATGATTATTGGATCATAGGCTATTCAAAATAGCATCCTTAGGATGGACGCTTCTAAGCTTATCCACCATCTTTGCATTGGGCCATCAGATGGGACAGTACGTGCTGGTGTTCCTAAGTTGCAATCTCTTTGTATGATCCATTATTATACTTTGTCTGGGTATCATACACTTCTTCTTATTGGGCTGAAATTCTTAAACAGTTTTAGTTCAAGAAGAGAAAGTATGGGGCTTTCATTTTTGTAAGTTCTTGTTGATTTTTATTAGTTTACTTTTCTTCTTTTCCTTTTATATTTTGATTGTGGCAAGAATCATCCATTCAGTCTTCTGCTAGTTGAATCGACAATTTTTGGCTTGTTTCCATTCCATTCCATCCCATTAAAAACCCCATAATCAACCCCATTCTAGCTACATTAAAACCTCCAAAATTCAGCCATATTCCAGCCCATTTAAAAACCCCCCAAATTAGACATATTCTAGCCCATTAAAACCCCAAAATCAGCCTCATTCCAGCCCCATTAAAATTTTTTTTAAAAAAAATCAGCCCTATTCCAGCCCATCAGAAGCCCAAAATTCCGTTCCAAATCCAATCCCCAATACAATCGATTAAAGTCCAAAATCCCAAACCATTAACAATCCTAATCTAGTCTATTCCAATCTATTAAAGTCTAAAATCTCAGCTCATTAGCACAGCGCATTCAATCAAATCCTTTACAAATTGACGAGCGTAGAAGTGAAGATGGGCGAGGAAGATCAAGCCCTAATTCTGTTGAACTCTGTTCCATAGTCTTACGATAGCTTCGTAGACATGACGTGCCATGGTAGAGAGACCATTGATGTTGAGGCTGTCATCTTGGCCCTTTGGTCAAGGGTGTTGAGAAAGGACATCAACACAAGTTCCTCTACAGATGCATTGGTAGTTAGAGAAGGAATTCGGAGCAGGAGAAGGGAAATTCATCGCATTCATGGTCCAAGTCTAAGGTCAAGGAAAAGACGAAGTGTTAGAACTGTGGAAGACAAGGGTGTATGAAGAAGGATTGCCGGAATCCTAAAGCCCGAAAGGGTAAAGCAGATGAAGCACCTAAAGAGGCCAACGTAGCAGAATCGAGTGAGGACATGGACACTAGTGAAGTTTTGACTGCATCCAAATCCAGCTATCTCAACGATGAGTGGATTTTGAATGCGGGGGCGTCATACCACATGACCTCGCATCGGGATTGGTTCACCACATACAACAAGCGTAAACGTTGCCAGGTATTTATGGGCAATGATATTGCTTTTAAGGTCGTTGGAATCAAATCGTGCGCATTAGGATGTGCGATGGGATGGAACGCATTCTGACAAATGTGAGACTCGTTCATGATCTATAGAAGAATTTAATCTCTCTGGGAGATCTTAAGGCAATTGGGTGTAAATTCACTGAGTTTGATCATGCCCTGAAGGTTTCAAAGGGGCCACTCATAATGATGAAGGCACAACGGAATGGTAACCTTTACAGGTTGATCGGGAATAATGTGTCGGGTGCAGCTGCAACGTCTGTAGCGAAGTCTACGTCGGTACATTTGTTGCATGCACGTCTAGGCCACATGAGCGAGCACGACATGAATGTACTTTGTGATCATTCCTTGATTCCTGCATTTAAAAGTGTTAATATTGATATATGCGAGCATTATATATATGGTAAATAGTTAATGTTAACTTTTAAATCGAGTAAACATGTTTATAAAGGTATTCTAGATACTGTGGATTTTGATGAATGAGGGTCATCACCCGTAGTTTTTGGAGGGGGTTATCGTTCTTTGTATCATTCATAGATGACTACTTTAGAAAAGTTGGGTGTACTTTATGAAGTACAAATGTAATGTTTTTTGCCACCTTCAAAGCATGGAAAGTGATGGTTGAAAAATAGTTAGGGCAGAAGTTAAAAATTTTGAGGATAGATAATGGAGGTGAATTCACTTTCAAGGAATTTATCAAGTTTTGTAAAGATGAGGGGATTTTATGGCATAACACAATCAGGCATACACGAGAGTAGAATGGTGTAGTAGAATGGATGAATTAGTCTCTCTTAAGGAGAGCCCAAAGCATGTTGAGCAACGTTGGGTTAGGCAAGGAGCTGTGGACTAAGGTCATTAACACAGCTTGTTACTTAGTGAATCGGTCTTTGTTTACGCCGATCGGTTGTAAAATTCAAGAAGAAATGTGGAGTGATTATGAAGTTGATTACTCAATGCTGCGAGTATTCGGTTGTGAGTCTTACTCTCATGTACCGTCCGTTGAGAGAGATAAGCTAGACCAAAGGGCGAAGAAATGTATCTTTTTTGGCTATGGTGATGGTGTGAAGGGATACATGTTGTATAACTGGGTCATACGAAGGATCATAATTAGCCGTGACATCGGGTTTGATGAAGATTCTTTGTTCCGTAAGGAATAACACAAGGAACTAGAAAAAATCAACAGTTATGGACATTGAAATTGATAAGGGTGAAACATAGGTAGAAGTTGAGCCGCAACAATCGGTACAAGAGCAGTTGGAGCAGCCACCTCTCAGGAGAAATCCACTTAGAGATCGTAGATTACCGGTGAGATACATAGATGACTTGAATATTGCGTTCGCCCTCATTACTGATGAAGGTCGTCTACCTTCGAGGAAGCATTGGATAACCCAGATACTGAGAAGTAGATGACGGTGATGCAAGGCAAGATGGACTATCTGCATAAGAATGAGATGTGGGAGCTGGTGGAGCTTCCCATTGGGTGTAAAGCAATCGGGTCCAAGTGGATTTACAATAAGAAACATGATAGGTACAAGGTAAGATTAATTGCGAAAGGGTATGCACAGAAGGAGGGTGTCGACTTCAGTGAGATTTTCGTGCCTGTGGTCAAGCATGTATCTATCAAGTTTGGTTGCCCAATACAACCTCGAATGAGAATAGATGAATGTGAAGACTGCTTTCCTTCATGGGGGAACTGGAAGAGTAGATCTACATGAAACAACCAGAGAGGTTCGAAGAAAATGGTTTAGAGAATGAGGTTTACGGGTTGAGGAGGTCGTTGTACAACCTGAAATAGTCGCCTAGGCAATGATATAAGAAATTTGATACTTTCATGATGAGTCAGTGGTTTTACAAGGAGTGAATATAATCACTATGTCTACTTTAAGACTAAGTGATGGAGGATTCATTCGATTGATATTGTATGTTGACGATATGCTTATCGCCAGTCACAACATGTTTGAATATATTGAAGAGTCAATTACCAGGGACATTCGAAATGAAAGATTTGGGGGCTACAAAGAAGATTCTCAGCATAGACATACACAAAGATAGGGAGATGAGAAGATTATAGTCTCAGGCTTTATACTTTGAGAAGGTATTGATGAAGTTTGGGATTGACAAAGCTAAGTCAATCAGCACACCCCATGCTGCTCACTTCAGGATTTCTTCATAATAATGTCATATTGTAAATGAAGAAAAGTAGGTTGTGTCTCGTGTGCCCTATTCGAGCGCGGTTGATAGTTTGATGTATGCCATGATCTCTACAAGACCGGATATTTAACAAGCAGTCGGTGTTATGAGCAGATACATGCCAAACCCCGGCAAGCAACATTAGGAGGCAGTAAAATGGCTTCTTTGTTATCTATGAGGTACAACGGAATACATCTTGACATTTCATAAATCACAGGGAAATTTAGTAGGCTATGTGGATTCGAACTATGCGAGGAATGTGGATAACAGAAAGTCGACTTCCGGTTACTCGTTTGTATTAACAGGTGGAGCAGTCAGTTGGATGTCGAAGCTTCAGTCAGTGGATGCTCTTTCCACAATAGAGGTTATGTATATGACGGTGATGGAAGCATTCAAAAAAGGTGTTTGATTGCGAGGAATGATGAACGAACTTAGGCTTCAGCAGGAGGCCATGCCTTCCAAACTTTGATAAGGTATTTGAGGTGAGTTGTGACGCTTTCAATGTCAACATCAGTGGAGTTCTCAATTAGGAGGGGCATCCAATATCTTTTTCACGAAAAGCTCTCTGATGCAAAGCAACGATACTCCACTTATGACTTGGAGATTTATGGCGTTGTTTGTACTTTACAGCATTAATGTCAGTATTTGGTTAGTAAGGAGTTTGTCGTATATTCTGATCATAAAGCACTCAAGAACCTAAATTCTCAACAAAAGATGAGTGTTCATCGTGTCAAGTGGGGCCCTTTCCTTTAGGAGTTTTCTTTTATTATCCGTCATAAGACTACCAAAGACAATCAGGTTGCTGATTCATTAAGCCGTCACTCGTACCTATTTTCATCGATGTCGATCACTGTTCTAGGATTTGAAGAGATGCGGCGTGAGTATGCTAACAACAAAGATTTCAGACATAATTATATAGGCGTTCTTAGTGAAGAGCATGCGAGACACTCACATTTTAGCATTTGTGATTGCTACTTGTTCTGAGGAATGTAACTTTGTCTACCCAATACGTCCATCCTTGAGTATGCTGTAAGGGAGTTACACACAGGTGGGTGTAGTGGACACTTGGGCAGTGATAAGACCCTAACACTCATTACAAATGGATACTTTTGGCCTCATATAAAATCAGATGTTGCAAAGATCTATTAGTCATGTAGGGTTTGCTAGCTTGCTAAGGGTCGAAAGAAAAACATTGGATTGTATCAATCACTGTCGATCCTACATGCTCCATGGTAAGATTTCAGCATGGACTTCATCGTGGGTTTGCTGAATACCACTCAGAAAGTTGATTCAATATTTGTGGTGGTTGATCGATTTTCAAAGATGACTTATTTCGTACTATACTCGAATACAACTGACGCTCTCAAGATTGCTCAATTATTCTTTCGAGAGATTGTTCGTCTTCATGTGATTCTAAAGACAATTGTGTTTGATCGCGATACCAAGTTTATAAGTTATTTTTGGAAAACTCTTTAGGCAGCAACAAAAAACCAAGCTTTAGTTCTCTAGTGCCTACCACTCTTAGACTGATGGTCAAACGGAAGTGGTCAACCTTTGCTTGTGCAAATTATTACGGTGTCTTGTCTGTGATCATATAGCTACATGGGTCCTGGTAATACCCATTGCTAAATTTACTTATAATAACTCAGTCAACAAGTCCACTAGGATGTTACCTTTCAAAGTAATAACTAGTATACGACTGTGTCTTCTAGTTTGGTTCCTCTACCCGTAGAGTCGAGACCAACTGCAAAAGCTAATGATTTCATCCACCATATGCAGCAAGTGCATAACAAAATTCAACGCAATATCGCCGCAAGTAATAATAGTTATAAGCAACATATAGATACAAGGCGTTGCTTTGTTGAATTTGCGGAAGGTGATGTGGTTATGGTCCGTATTTGTCTTGAACAATTACCCCCCACCAATACTTTAAAGAAGCTCCATCTTCACACTATTATGTAGAGTGGGCCTCAAATACATTCGTAACATGGTTAAACCAAGAAAAGCTCAAACAAAAGCAAAAGTAGTCCGTCAGATTTGGGCCTAGTCCTAAGTAGGGCATGATGTAACTGGGCCCAGATGTTTTCGGTGTCAAGAAATTCATTTTAGATAGGGAGAAATTGCTATTCGAAGTCTGAACTGTTAATCAATCGTAAATTTTGATTCGAGCTTCATCACGAAATGCCCGACCTATCGATCTTTATGTAGTGGACCATCCGGGGTCAACTGACTCTTGTAGCAGGTCGCGTCTATCCATTTCTTGAGAAAGCGCACCCTTATGAAATTTATTATTTTTAGAAATTTCTATTTTTTTTATTAAAGTTTTAGGAAATTTCCTCTTTTTAGAAGTTGCTTGTAATAATGCTTGGAATATTCCTTTAAGGTTTATCTGCACTTTCTATTTTTGGCAAATTAGGCTTTAGAATAATTTTGCTATTTCGTGAAGCTAAAGATGCTAACCCACCACGTAATTAAGGGTAAATAATAGGAAATAAAATCTGATTTAACGTAAATCACATACCTGCATGCTAAGAAATCGCATAAATCAATTAAAATTGGGCCCGATAAGAGGATAAAACTTCCAATTTAGCGTAGGCATGTTCCACACTCAAGGGACTGACTTGTAGGTTTTATGATTAGGGTTAGGAAGGGAAAAATAAAAATTTTGGAAAATTAGGGTTTATGGGAATTGAGGATTTTGAAATTAAGGTTTTTTTTTTTTTAATTTGGGGAAAAGTTAAAAGTAACTTGGGTGAATTAGTTAAGGGGATTGATAGATTTAGGTATTGGTAGAGGGGAATTAAGGTTTTGGATGAAAGGAAGTTAAGGATTTTGGGTAAATTAGGGAAATTAGAGATTTAGGGTTTGGGAAATTGGGGAAATTAGGGGATTAGAAAATCTAGGGTTAAGGTTAAGTTTTATTGGTAGAGTTAGGGATGGGGAATCGAAGGGTTTTGATGGGGGAAGCAAGGAGAAATCAAGGGACTGAAGGGTCGTTCGTACGGTCAGCCTAGAGGCTTGCATGTGTGGGTCGTTGGCTAGGGATTTGCGGTCCTCAATAGTGGATTTCGGTTGGGGTTGAAGTTAGATGATGAAAAGTTGAAAAACAAGTTGATTTGGATGGTTTTGGATAGGAAGGGAAGAAGAGAGATAAAGTTTATGAGAAAATACCTCCTTTTGGATTGAAAGGAAGAGAGAATGAAGATAATAGATGAAAACCTCACACGTCTATTGAATGGGGAATGGAATCGCACCACACCTAAGCTCCAAATCACATGGAGTATTCTTCAAATCACATGAAGAAAAGAAAAGCCATTTTTTTTTTCTAAAAATAATGGCTTTAGGGCTCCACACACTCCCATTTCTCTTTTATAGTCTTAGAAAAGATCTTGTACAAAAAAGCGTTATCAGATAAGATTCTCAACATAAAAACGCTTGTTATATTAAAAGTTGTTCCTAACTCCATAAATTGAACGCAAATATAAGGTATACCAGAAATAACGAAGCATGTAAACAATCTAAACAACTAAACTATTTCATGGCCCATGGGAGTCCACAATCAAGATGTCCGATGATGATGATCCAACGGTCCGATCATCGTGTCCACCCTATCCAATGGTCCGATGTGTCCATCAAGCTCTTATAAGCAGCCCACGTGAATCTTCCCAGTGTTGGGTATTCAAATATGCACGAACATGCACGTGGGGTCTTCAATGTGGTTAAGAATGTGAATTGGGCCAAGTGGGTCACATGTAATTCTCGTATAGCTATAAGGAGACTGGCTCAACACTCCTCCGATATGGTGCTCGGATGTCCTCATCAATTCCCCTCAGCAGAGGAGATTTCGCCTCTAGCAAAATAAAGCTGCAGTGATGCTCGAGAAGATCCATGTCTTATTGCTGAAGCTCTGCATCTATCATCCACGTACTCTCTAAATTTGGTCTCCCCTTCCACTTGATAAGGTACTCCTGGCAACATACATGTCGTGTGAAGGTCTCATCAAGTAATGGCCATGCGTTATAGGACAGGTTAGGGGCATCACCATCAAAGTTCACGTGAGGGTTAGGGGAAGGTTCATGAAACGTTACAAGATCTTCCACATTAAATGTGCAATTGATACACATGTTAGGTGGAAGATCTAGTAAGTAAGCATTCAAACCTAGTCTTTTTAAAATTTTATATGGTTCAACGCTACGAGCTTGTAATTTTTTTATGGTTCCTCGTGGAAACCTTTTTGGACATATTCTAATCATGACTTCATCACCCACAACAAACTCTTTAAACCTATGGTGTGAGTCAACAATCATTTTGTATGTTTCATTACTTATATTGATTTTTTTTTTTTCTAATCTCCACATACAAGTCATGCATATGTCGTATAGATGCATGTACCGACTCTAAAAGCCCATGAAGCACTGACATGTGTCTTAGGCTCATATACTTGTCCTTCTAGATCCACTTCCTCCCTATGACTCATTTGATCATGACTAAGGTTTGGTAGAGTCAACGTGTGACTGTCTTGCACAGGTGTAAGCTCATCCGGTTTGTCCTCTGGAATCTCCATTATAACCCTAGCATGATCTCATTTGCCACATGGGCATATACTGTCAAATAAATTTTAGGCTCTCTTTCAAACTCTTTGGCATTAACTATAGGAAGAAACTTAAGCTGGAGTTTTGCCACATCTTCAGGACCACGTTTCTTAACGTCCTCCTTTTCCGGGGTGCTTTTGGGTAGGAGAGGCCTTAGGACAATTCTTTTGCCTTCATACAAAAACGAACTCGTATTCGAGGGACCGAATAGTGTTGCATCCCTATCATACAACCAAAGCCTGCCCAAAATGATGTGGCCTATATCCATAGGCAAAACATCACAACACAACATGTTCGTCTAGGAGCCAAACTGGATGTGAATGGGACATGTTGAGAAACCGGAATTGAGGACATGTCAACCCTTGAGAGTTAATAGGGTAAAGGGTGATGAACGACTAGTATACCTAAGCGGTCCACGATACTAGCAGAGACCACATTGGTGTAACTGTCACTATCAGTGATCACCTTGTAGTTTTTACCACCACACATGGCATAAGCATGAGAAATTGAATTCATGCGCCAATCATCACTTTTTACAATCTGGATTAAGGCGCGACTAACAATTGCTAATGGCGCGGTCTCAACTCCTTCAATTTGATCTCTAGCTTGTGATTGGACATCTTCCCCAGTGTTGGGGTTCGCCTGAAGGGAGGCTTCAAGCTGATTGACATACGCATTGATCGCAGTCAATTGAGTCGTAGTGGTCCTATTGTGCACTTCAATGGCCGTCAGATAGTTGTTGATAGCATCAAGGGCCTCGACAATCTGTTTTAAATTCATAGTTAGATGTAGACCAAAACCACGTCCAGAATCAGTGGGCATACACAAGGTGACTTTTAGAGGAAAACCTAAACAGTAGGGTAATGTTATGACAAGGGTATTTTTTAATTTGGGGAAAATATGAAATTAGGGCTAAATTGAGTGCCTTGAATAAGGGGATTGATGGATTTAGTATTGGTAGAGGAGAATTAAGGTTTTGGATGAATGAAAGTCAGGGATTTTGGGTCAATTAAGGAAATTAGAGATTTAGGGTTTGTGAAATTGGGAAAATTAGGGAATTAGAGAATTTAGGGCTAGGGTTATGGTTTATAAGTAGAGTTAGGGATGGGGAACCAAAGGATTTTGATGGGGGAAGCAAGGGGAAATCAAGGAATTGAGGGCTTGCTTGTACAATCAGTATTTGGGCTCGCACATGTGAGTCGTTGGATAGGGTTTTGGGATCCTCAATGGTTGATTTTGGTTGGAGTTGAAGTTGGATGATGAAAAGTTGAAGAACAAGAAGATTTCAATAAGAAGGGAAAATGAGAGATGGAGTTTTGGGGAAAATACCTTTTTTTTTTTAATATAGAAAGGAAGAGGGAATGAAGATGATAGATGAAAGCCTCGCACCTCTGTTAAATGGGAAATGGAATCACACTACACCCAAGCTCCAAATCACATGTTGTATTCTTCAAATCACATGAAGGAGAGAAAACCCAAAGATCTTTTTATTATAATAATAATAATAATAATAATAATAATAATAATAATAATAATAATCTCCATTCCCTCTGGCATTAGGGCTCCACACACTCCCATTTTTCTTTTATAGTCTCAAAAAAAATCTTTTGCAAAAAGGCACTCTCCAATAAGATTCTCAACATAAAGACACTTAATAAATTAAAAGTTGTTTCTAACTTCATAATCTCAACACAAATATAAGCTATATAAAAAATAACGAAGCATGTAAACAATCTAAACAACTAAACTATTTCATGGCCCATGGGGGTCCATGATCAAGATGTCCAATGATGATGATACAACGATCTGATCATAATGTCTACTTGATCCAATGGTCTGATGTATCCATCAAGCTCCTGTATGCAGCCCACATGCATCTTGTCAGTATGGGGTCTTCAAATATGCACGAACATTCACGTGATGTCTTCAATGTGGTTAGGATTGTGAATTGAGCCAAGTAGGCCTCATTTAATGCTCGTCTAGCCATAAGGAAACTGGCTCAGCCGTCCTCCTCCGGTATGGTGCTCAAATGTCCTAATCAATCTCTCAATACAATTTCGAATTTCTCCCCCTTTTTTTATCTTATGGATTCAAGGCTTTTCCTACTTGAGGAAGACGGTGATCTTCTCATTGTTTCCCGCCCTTCCACGTGTCAATTTTAGTATTGTGTTTTGTAGGAAATGTGATGTAAACAAGTTTGTTTTGAGATGTAAATTGAAGTTACTGCTATAATTGTATGAGTTTTGTGTTGGTAGAGTAACACTTGAGTTTGAATTTTTACAATTGGTCCTTTTGGTCTTGGGTTATTCTCTTTTACTGAAGTTCTTGAAATCTTTTATTGGGTAAGAAAAAGAAATTTGCACAATTTTGATCTTTTGGCTTTGTTTTATTTCATGCTAATTTTCAGCATGTGAATTCTTTTTAGATTTATGATTTTGGTATTTGGTTGTAGATTTTCTGCTAAGGAAAACAGAAACAAGATCAATTTGATGTGCGCATTGAAGTATAATATCAGTAATTTAATGGGTATTCCATTAGTGGAGTTTACAAATTTTGGGTATGAGATTTTTAATCATTTTGGCTTCGGATTTTCCCAATTTGATTGAAATTTTTGTAGTTAGTGAAGAGAAAATAGTTCCATGGAATTTTCACTTTTGGATCTTGTTTTGATTGTTGCTAATTTTTGCTATTTGTGTTTCTTCTAACCTTTCATTTTTGTGTTTCAGAGGCTTACAAAAGAAGTGAAGGATTTCAACTGGATCAGATGCCAAGAGACATTAGTGGACATGGAGAAAGGCCTTGATGTTAGAGGCATACTAAGAGAGGCCTATGAAAAGATTGATAAAATAGCTATGATGTCAGAGGTGTCACTTTGTGAATGGCAGTGGGAGTGGGAGTTTCAAAAAGAAGTTGATGGTATTGTGTTTCAGAGCCTCATCAAGACCCTACGCGATGAATGGCAGTGGGAGCAGGAGTTTCAAAAGGAAGTTGATGGTATTCTGTTTCAGAGCCTCATCAAGACCCAACATGATGAATGGCAGTGGAAGCAGGAGTTTCAAAAAGAAGTTGATGGTATTGTGTTTCAAAGCCTCATCAATACCCCACGTGAGAATTTTCAAGAGAAGGTGATTGATTTCTCGAGTTTACGCGAAGATCTCAATGACATTTCTAAGTCTTTATTCAGTCCGGAACTACCAAAGCTGTCGTCTCATGGATCCCTTGAAGGTGTTGAGGAATCACCTAATGAAAGGAAAGATGGAATTCATGGGAAGGTATTGGGAAGTCATCTTTCACCATCCTCTTGCCTTCAAGACAAAAATAGGACTGCTCTAGAGAACTCGAATGAATCTGAAAACACGATGTCTGAGGTAATGGAATGTCCCCAACTGAAGCACATGACGAAGGAAGAGATTATAAACTATTTCAAGACCAAAATGACTGATATGAAGAGAGAGCATGAGATGAAAGTGCGAGAGATGACTGAAGAGTATTACAGCTTCAAGCGTGAATTCATCAAAGAACAAAGATCTTCTAACTTAAGGAAAGACAATGACATTGAAGCCCTGAGGAAAAAAATCCCAGAGGTGATTCTAAAGTTGGATAATATACTGGTGGAAAATGAGAAATCGCCTGCATCATGTGATGATTATGGGAGTATCTGCTGTTTAAAGGATAGGGTCAATAGTTTGCTTTCTGAAAACTGTTGTTTAAAGGACATGCTTGTAGCTGAAAAAAGGGAGGACAAATCTCTTTCTTTGAATCTTTCTGATGCAGCTGCAAAACTGTTACATCATTCAATGGCAGAGGCTAACTTCTTGAAGCAGATAAAGAAGCTTGAATGTGATATGGAAGATGTGAATATAGAAAGCTTCCTTACGGAAGACATATATAAGTGTGTCCTCAGAGAGTTTACTGGCCAAATCAAATGTGATGTGGAAGACAGTATCCTTTCTGTAAACCAAAATCTGCAAGACATGCTTATATATATAACAAAGGTGGTCTTAACTCTCTTTTTACAGCTTTTTGATGCAGCCACTAAACTGTCACATCATTCGATGGCAGAGGCCAACTTCTTGAAGCAGATAAAGAAGCTTGAATGTGATACTGAAGATGCGAATATAGAAAGTTTGATTAGAGAAGACATATATAAGTGTGTCCTCAGAGACTTCACCAGCCAAATCAAATGCGCTGTGGAAGATTCGGACATTCAGGATATCCTCGTGCATAAGACGTGTCCAATTACTTTCAGAGAATATTTGAGGGATGCTGAGGCCTCTGTCAATCTCTTGAGGATGAACTATAACAAAGAAAAGGAAAGGGGAGATGACCTTGAAGAAAAATTGTTGAAAAATGAAGATTCTTTTAAGAAAGAAAAGGCATTTCTGTCTGCACTATTGGAGGAGAAAGAGAAGTCAATGTCAGAAATGGGGTCCAGATGGACAGAACAGAGGAAGCATCTTGAGCTAGTTTGTCAAGAACTAAACAGGGAAACGAATTTGATAAATAGTAGATTGGATGAGGCTTTTGAGAGAATTGGTCTGTATGAAGTAGATGTAACCAAACTAGATCAGAAACTAATAGTAGCTGGAAATGACTTGAGGGAAGCAGAGACAGAAAGAAGTGCACTTCATGGCATTATTCAAAAGAAGCAAAATATAATACAGGCAGCCGTAGCAAATGAAGTGGAGCAAAGGAAGAAAATGGAATCTAGTTTTGCTTCAATCCAAGGACTGGCAAAATCAATGGATGATTTTGAATGCAGAGTAACAGAGAAAATCATGCAGAATTGTTCCAGGTATGTATTGATTTCTTACATGTCTTGGTTAATTTTTGTTAGTATTTTCCCGCAATTATGTTCGGTTATCAACTTACGGACAAAATTCTTGGTTTGTATTCTGTTAGTTGTTCTTGAGAGATTTCAAATCGAACACATTGTCTCTAGTTAGACCAAATCCCATCAGCATACAAGTATTTCCAACGTGCAGGAAATCAAACCCGTGCCCTAGATGGGCCTTAGCATGTAGACGACATGGCCAAGAGGGGAAAACCCATGAGGTGTGGGTTTTCCCACATATGAAAAAATTCATACAATGGACCATTTCCAAAATTACCTGCAGTTCACATCCAACGTACATTTGGTCTGCTTGATAAGTGGGCCAACCTAATCCTGGGCCAGTTGATCTGCATTGTGGGGCCCACCTGTTGCATGGGTTAGATGTATCACACATTTTCCATGTTAGCGCACGTTGTTGAGTATTGAGGTTTGTTTGGCATAGCGAAATTCTGACAGAAGATGGGAGCACAAAATGATGTTGTGTCCATGTTTTCTGCCCAGCTCATTGTATTGGTGGATTGGCAAAGACCTTTCATCTCTTAACCTTAAAAAAATCTCTCTTTTTTTAAGTCACGGAGAATCTTTTTCCTTTTTCGTTAGTGAGCTGGGATTGAATGTGACCTCAATATATATATATATATATATATATATATATATATATATATATATATATATATATATATATATATATATATATATATAATGTGACCTCAACATGACCCTTGCATTGTGAATAGGAAGTTGCAGTATGAAGAATCATTCCAGAAAAGCTGATAATATTCATCAATATTGACTCATTGATTAATTGAGAATTGAGAACTATAACTCCTATTAATACCTAAAACTTGGGAAACATGCATTTTCTTTATATATTCCTCAAGCCAATGCAAACACGTTGCGAATTCTTTCTTTCTTTTTATGTTGAACATCTAGAAAAAAAATGATTTTTCCCCTATTTTATTTGCTCTCAGAAAAGAAAGTTCTCTCCAGTTCCATATTTTGAAATTAAAAAAAAAAAAAAGAATAGAGGAAAAAAATCTGAAATATCTTGCATCATTTTGCAGGTTGGACATGTTGGATCTAAAATGCAGGCCGTTTGCTCAGAAAGCCAATTTACTTAAAAGAAAAGGGTTAGAGTACAAACGGAAGCTTGAACGACGATGTTCTGACCTTCAAATGGCTGAAAAGGAGGTATAAGAAAACTCAGGCTCTGCTTGTCTTTTAATATGAAAAGTTACTTGTAGCATTCATGTCGAGTTAGTCAAGTTTATGAAACTGTGACCTCAAATGATTATGCTCAAAGTAAATATGATATTTTGCATGACTCTTTGAAAATTCTGAGATAAGTTTTAAGTACACATTCACAGAAGCCTGATATAGTTTTGTTTTTTTTTTTTTTTTTTTTTTTTGAAGAGTAGAATCTTGATATAGTAGTACCTCGAAAACTAGATGCTGTTTAATGGCTTGAAACACTTAAATCTGTTATAAAATGTCTTTTCTTTTTTCAGACTGTTTATATTAAGTAAGATAACCATATGCTTTTTCCCTTGTGGATTAGTGGTGACATGGCTTCATTGGCATAAGCTTTTACAGCAGTTCTTTTGGCTAAAAGAGCAAATGCGTTTTTGAAGATCATAAGCTTTTACTATGATTCCTTTTGCTCATATCAAATGCATTTCTGAAGACCTTTGATTTCAGAGGCAGTGGGTTCTCTTTCATCATACATGATCATCAGGATATGGATCATTACTTGGTGGATCTCGTGAAAAGTTGGGGTTTTTAAATCCTGATCTTCTAATACTTCGACTTAAGTTTGTTGGCTGCAACCATCTTTAATTTTCTGTGACGGATTTCTTATAATTAGATCTGTTTGTCTTAAAAACAGAATTTTGTTGGAACATAAGGCGACTTAATGTGAATTTTGATGGATTTCACATAGCTACAATGCTTTACAATGCTGATGAATTGTTAACTATTGAATTCCAAGGAGTCTAACCTAGTATTCACAATATCAGTATCGATGCATGCATTGTACCCTTGGGATACAGAAACATATTGGTATAAATAACAAGGGATATATTGCATGTATAAGGAAATGTATTGACGTTTGAGGAAAACATTGGGAAAATGACGGAATTTTAAAATGAAACTTCAGGAGATGTTAAAAGAGATATGATTACACACTTAAAGAGCCCAAAACATCATAAAAAAGAAGGCTGCAAAAGAAGTTTCCTTTGTATATGGTCCTAAACTATGCACTGTCTGATAAAAGTGATGTAGTTATATCCAAATTGAGTTCATACAATTCATGAACCATACAATAGAAATACAAAAACACAAAAAATGCACTTAAAAGTTTTTTATTTTTAAAGGAAACAAAAATACATCTGTGCCCACAGCATACGACATGCTTGCCTTAGACACGCATAGATTTACAAGGCTGCTCAAATTCATCGTCTGTCTTCAGTAGGACTATCATAGTATTGCTGCTCCACGAATCAGCAATATTGTGCCTAGGTCATGGTAGAATGGTACCAACTCAAGTACTCTCTCAAGCATCGTTGGTACTTATCCTCTCCAAACTGAATTAGTACACCCATCCATGGTTACTATATAATTGTCACTGTTTGTGACTAATATGCATCTACAGCTACAAAGAAACTAGTTATGTATGTCACTCTTGGATGCATCTGTGAACGCTTGCGCCCCGGCAGCGTGCTTTCTCGTGCGGATTTCTGTTCGCTTGATTGAGGGTGGTGTTGGCTTAATAGATGGTATGATTGACTTGGAGTCGCCACTAGCTAATGAAGCTTGAAATCTACCGTCAGCTAGACATTGTAGAATCACTACGAGGGGAATTGAAGACTTCCCAACTTGAATGATTTTTGTGGTTGGTCTGCAGCTGGGATTCCGGGTAAGGGCATCGGTGACGGAGAATGAAGGGCTTAGGCACCTTTCTCTGCTCGTACCAAAGTACAGTTTTTACTCTATGGGATTAAGGGATTTCCTTCGAGGATTACCTAGTTCTAGAAGGACAAAGTAATGTGAGTGGTCTGATATTGTTCAATATATCGCAATATATCAAAGGTATGATTGTTGATACCAAGGAGTTTTATAACTCTCTAGTATTAATGTATCACTAGTTACCTGATATTATCAATTTTGCAATAACTGGTCTAACCTTTATTATATGTGATGTAGAGCGGGTTGCGGACAGTTTCATGGTCAAGATGGATCAGAAAAGGCCCGGTCGATGACAGAAGTGATCCGGACCGTCGGACTTTAGATCGGGCATATCTCGCAATCCGGAATGAGTTACCTGACGTAAAATATATGATTTTGGGGTAGAACGAGCTACTTTAGCCAACCAACCCCGCTATGCCGGGTTGCAATGCTCGGAATTGCGAAAAACCCCTGGATCGACGGTCGTTTCCCTGCTTTAATTTCATTTTTACTATAAATAGTAAGTTTTAGTTTGATTATAACTCTTCATCCGTCGGGCTTTAGGAGTTGCGCCCAACATGAAAAGAGCTTAGAATAATTAGGAGAACGGTTTGGTGAAGCCAAATAGGACACTTATTATTTTTGGCCGAAAACCTTGCGCACTAGTAGACATCACGACCATCTATAAATAGTAAGTTTACTATTTATAGTAAGTCGCGGATTCTAGGAGTTTTAGTTGTTGTTTGATTCTGATTTCTTTCCCATTGCTTGGTACCCCTATTTAAAGGTTTGTGAACTCGTTTTTAGTCATCAATTAATCAATTTTGAATTTCTTAGAATTTATTTCTATTTTCTGCTTTCTTTCCTCGTGGATTCGAGAAGTCTTTGTGAGGAGTCCAGAGAAGCTCCGTGGATTTGGAGTAGTTATCGTCATCACGTTCATCCTTGCGTCAATATGTTTATTAAAAATATGGTTCTTGTATTGTTACCCAAATCTTCAAATCTTATTTTGACATATTTTTATTGGAATTTTTGGACCTCAGGTTGATTTGTTAGCAGATAAGGTGGATGTGCTTCTAAGTCTTCTTTCAAAGATATACACAGCACTTGACAGTTACTCACTAATATTGCAAAATTATCCTGGAGTAAGTTCATTTTCTGTTGCAACAATGATTGATTTTTCTTTCATTTATGATCACATAAAACATGTGTTTCTTATATTTAGTGAATATTGGCAATAGGAAATTAGAGATTGATTTCCTTGGGATTTCTATAAATGTCAACATTGAAGTTGTTGGATGGAAAAGGCATTTCAAGGTCGATGATAGCTCTACGGAATAGAATTAGTACGGCTAGCAATGGGCTAGGCCTGCTAGGCCAGTTCAAAATCCAGGCTGGGTCCTGCCCATTGCCACGCCTAGGAATTAGGGATGATAATGGGACATGATGGGTTGGGCTCGGGTCTAAACAAGGATGGGTCCAACCCATTTATTAAATGGGTTGAAAATATCAACCCCAACCTAATCCATCTATGAATGTGTCAACCCAGGCCCCACCCACCTCACTCATTCAATTAGAATAAAATAAATAAATATGACAGTTTATATTATATATATATAATATATATTATATATATATATATATATATATATATATATATATATATATTATATCAACCACATATTCATATTCCAAGCACTTAATGAATATGAAATTAAACCCTTACTATGCTTTTTAAATTTAGGGAATTTTACAAAATACTACCTAATTAATTTAGAATTTAAATTCCAATACCTCATCAATGGATATAATTATAATTCCACTACTTTCCATCATGGTAGCCATGAGAGCAATTGGGTCACTGGTTTGGGTGGGCCCTGTTGTGATGTTTATTTAAATCAACACCAACCATCAAGTGTGTCACCACATGTTAGGCTATGGGACCAAAAATCAGCTCCATTTGTGATTCAGGTGGGCCACATGATTGGAAACATTGTAGAGGGCAAACTTCACCTTCCAAATTATTTCCATTAGTGTAGCCCATGTAAAACATGGAGGGTTATAATTTTTGGTTCATAAGCCTATATTTTTATGTGGAATATAATGTTTGAATTTGATTTCCTATAATTATCACAGTGGGCCATGTAAAAATCAAGGCCGGGTGTATGTCTCCAAATAGCTTCATTTGGTGTGGCCCACCAAAATCACAAGTCAACCTCTTTTTTTTTGTCTCTAGACCTAATATGACACTAAATATCTAATACTCGGAGTGGATCTTACATAAACATTACAGTGGGCCCCATCAAAATCAAGATCTCCGTGGCCTACCATTTTCTCTTCTCCTAAATACTCTCTCAGTACAGTTCTACGAGGATGCCAAGACTTTATTTTTAGCATGGACCACCGTGATACATCCTGGATATATAAAAAAATGTTTTCATGAATTTTTCGTTGCCTGCCAACCCATCTTCGTTTCAAGTCGAGATTTCTCCCCAAACCCAAACTTTGATTCAATAAAAGCCAAGAATGATTGAAATCACCTAAATGGAAATGGAGATTTTTGTTTTTTTTTTGAATTTTTGAAAAAATTCTCAAATTTTGTGTTCTAAGGGATTCTTCTCAAAATATTATTCATATCGATGATATTGCGGATATCATTGAAAATATCAATGATATTTGAAAATTCTTAAATTGCTAACCAGGTGATACCGATATTTATTTATTTTGTTAGGTAACAAAAACCACCATCTAAGAAGGCCTTAGACAGTGGGAAATAGCCATAAACCAAAAGTAGAAATTAAAATACAAACATATATGGACATTAAACAAGAAGCCCAATCCACAACATCCCTCTTTAGTTCTTCTTACCACCTCAACATCTGATCTTCTTAATCCGGAAACAACGGCTGTTCCTCGCTCCATGAATAGCCCAAAGGACTACCATTAACATCAGCCTACACACCACCTTCCCCTTCTTACCAACCCCACACTTTTTGAGCTAACTTGCAATGGATAATATTGCCGGTATTGGGAACATTGGGTGCAGACAGTAATTCAGATCATGTTGTTAGATCTGATTTGCGGCTGATTTGCAGAATTACTGATAGAGATGACTTACCAATCTGCGACGCCATTGCTGTGGAATCAGATTGCCAGAATCTTCCTTTCCTTACACCCTTTAGAGAAGATTTGATGGGGCTTTAGCTCTGGTGTTGGATTGGGGACCCAACTCTTATTTATATTCGAGAGGGCAAAGGAATTTGATGTTGGAGTGATAAAGACCCTTGATATACATTGATACACCATGCTCTGACAACTTAAGCTTTTTAGAGTAAATGGTTATTTGACATGGTATCAGAGCGGAAGGTCCTATGTTCAAATCTCGAGAGCAGCAAATATGCCTCGCTAATATATTAGTCTCCCACGGGGGGTTAGGAAAATCAGGTCCGGTCCCTAGTCTGCTCATCAGATGAGCCATGTGTGCATTGAATGCAGACCTGTTGGCTATTTCTCTCCATTGTTTCACATGTGAAGAGGTACATGTGAGCGGTACATGTGAGCTAGAAAAGATTCACTTGTTTTTTTTACATCTTTAAGTAATTCTAAGTTCTTTTTTGTTATCTTCTCCACATGTTTCATTTACTACAATCTACAAGTGGGTATTGTATTTATCAAGTTTTTGCTTCTTTCAGATCATGGAGGTTCTGAACTTAATCGGGAGGGAATTAAAAAGGGAAACTAATTAAACCAGTTGTTCAGAAGGTGATTAGCATTTCCCTTCAATCTCAAGGGGCTAATGCATACAGTTCATATATATATATATATATATATATATATATATATATATATATATATATATATATAAGATCTTCATGATATATATATCTTTCTTTGTGAGGACTATATATATAGGGTGGGCCATTTGGTATATATATATATATATATCATATCCAAGCTTTTCTCACTGTACATAAATGAGATGACTTGATATATATATCTCAAGATCTTCATGACTTGCTTGTTGATCATGAAACTATCCTGGTTTTGGACATGGTGTTTTCTGCAGAAGTCTTTCTTTGTGAGGACTCCAAAAGGCTGTGTTCGGTGGCTTCGTGTATAGGGTGGGCCATTTGGTAGTTAGTTTGAATTTCAACCCTTTGAGCTTGTGTGGCTTGTACACAGTTTCTTAGTGCCTGTGTATCAACCCGCACACTCAGCAAGAGTATCCAAGCTTTTCTCACTGTACATAAATGAGATGACTTGAACAACCGAATGGACCGGATGGTCAGGTAGTGAACTCAGTCCACTTGTGTGTGTCTATGTCTGTTATATATATATATATATATATATATATATATATATATATAATGCATGTGAACAGGGGATCTTGGCTCGTTTGGGGCAATTGATGAATGCCTTCTGTTGAAAACTTCATGGGAGCCACAAGTTTTGGATCAAGCTGATATTTTCCATTCATCCATGTCTGTGTGTATCTACACCGTCCACTTTAAGAAAGCATGATCCAAAAAATGAATCAGATACAAAGTTCGAGAGGACCCACTTTATGAATAAGTTGGGTGACAAATAAAAACATCAGTGTAGGCCCTAGGAACATGAGAACGAAAATGGCTAAGGATCTTAGCTTGCCATTGATCTAAGAAGAAGCGGAAAAGGTGGGTGCTCATGCCTTAAATCTTAATATTTGATGTAAAGTTCATTTGTGATGGGACCTATTTGCATGTATGTGATTGTAAGTAAAGAGGGACCCATAGTGGCGGGGTCCCTCTATCTCACTGTCTCTCTCTCTCTTGTGATGGGTGTGGCCCACTTGATCTCCGCTATACAAAACTATATGGGCTCACCTAGATGGATGTAGCTGGTGGGCCACGTGTATGTGGACCCACCTTGATGGACGTGTTGTGTCCACCGTCCATAGAGGATCGTCCAGCACTGCGTGAAAGGAAATACTTATTAGCTTTAATTCAAAAGCTGACGGGTCACACTCACATACCAAACAAACACAAGCAATGATCTGCTGTAATGGACTACACCAAGTTTTCAGTGTATTGTCCATCAGCCATATTATTCTGTTTCAAGTTTCGCAAAGAAGAATACTCAGAGTAGGGCACAGTTATTCAATACACACTTTCAAGACAGTGAGTCATACACTGGTTTGCATGACAACACATTCAAGATCCTTTTCTCACAGGGTCTGATCTGCTGTATATGGACTACACCAAGTTTTCAGTGTATTGTCCATCAGCCATATACTATTCCTTCAAAATGGATTCAATTTTCATGGGATCTAACTTCTCTACTGTTTATGAGGCATGTCCATAGCTTCAGTGGACCACATGAAAGGAAGCTATAGTATCCGATCTGCACCATCAACCCTTTTTCCCATCTCATTTTAGGCGTTGAGCTGAAAAATTAAGCCGATCCAAATCTCTGGTGGGCCATAATGTAGGAAACATTCGTTTTAAGTGATTTAAACTGTTAAGGCCCGCTGTGATGTTTGTATGCGGCGAAAAATATTGCATATTGGACTTGTAAGATCTGTTACGAGCTGGGAGACCACTAGTCGATGTGGATTTTCCTGATGCAGGCCCCACCTATAAAAATCGGTAGAATAACAAATATATATATATATATATATATATATATATATATATATATATATATATATATATATATATATATATATATAAAAACATGGGACGCTATTGCTGTCAGCATCCTTTGGACACTGCAGCTAGTAGCGTCCTCGCTGCTTGTTGAAGGGTGGAACAGTGGGCCCCACCACAGGCCCCACCACGATGTATGTTGCACATCTACAATGTGTATTTGATGGGTCCCCTTTGGGAACTGGGATTCCCCAAAAATCAGCCGTACATGGGGCTCAGGTGGCCCACACCACTAAAAGTAGTAGTGGATTGAACGTCTACCATTGAAACCCTTTTTGGGTCACAGAAGTTGTGGATCGATATGAAATTTGTTTTTCTTCTTTAATACAGGTCTTTGTAATCCTATGAACAGATTAGATGGAAAATCAACGTTATGGTGGGCCCCACGTGGGACACACCTACCGTGAAACGGAATGGCTGGTGTACGCTGACAGCAGCTGCATTGCTGCTGTCATGACGTCAGCGTGTCATGTGGAACCCACATGTAATGTATGTTTTGGATCCACCCGTCCATGTGTGGGACCACCATGATGTGGGTTTTGATCCACATCGTCCATCGTGTGGACCCACCTCTATTTACACGTACATCCAGACCATCCGTAGTCTGGACGCTGGACTCCAGCATGTTATTATTATAATAATAATAATAATAATAGTATATATATTATATTATATGAGGGGCCCCACGTGGGACCCAACTTAATGAAGTAGATTGGCTGGTGTATCCCACAACAGCTATATAGCTGGCTGTATTGACGTCAACAGAGCCTGTGGGCCCTGTCATGAGGTATGTGCTTTATCTATGCTGTCCAGATCACGGCCCGCCTGTTGGATACGTGTGGTGCATCCACACCGTCCAGCTGCAAGGACGGTGGGCACCCACCTTATTGTATATATCCACACCGTCTCTCCATTTTAATGTACTGGTGCGCCACACATGTGGACCACCTTAATGATGCAGATTGGCTGGTGTACCTCTCACCTACGATATAGCTGTTGTACTCAGCAGTTATGTGGCACATCATGATACATGTGTTACATCTGAGCCATCCATCTGCTGGACGCTGGGCCAACAACCCAACAGTCCAGCAGCTGGATGCTGCAGTGTGAGCCCCATCGTATAATGTATGTGTTACACCTAAACCGTCCATCCCATTTGGTGAGCTCGTCCTAAGAATTGAGACGAAATGAGGCAGATCTATCAGGTGGACCACACTGTGATGTATGTGCTGTATCCCACCGTCCAGACGGTTGGGCGGTGGTCCACGCCATTGATGTATTTATTCTATATCCACGCTACCTATCAGGTGGACCACGCTACAAATCAGTGGAGATTGAACGTCCACCATTGAAATCCTTTTCAAGGACCACAGCATCTTTGGATCAAAATGATATTTGTTTTTCCTCTCAACTAGGCCTTTGTGACCATATGAACAGATTGAATGGAAAATAAACGTTATGGTGGGCATTGGTAATTTTAAGGATGGAAATCATCATCTCCATTGTTATTTATGGTGGTCCAGATGACCTTTTCTTATGATTTATTTTTGGGTAAGTGATCTCTAAAAATAGATGTATGGTGTAGATAATTCACCTAGAACGGTGGGCCCGATTAGATGTACTTGAGGCCACTTATTGTGTATTTGAGGCCCATTAGTGCGGCCCATTGATACGGTCTACTTGTTGTATATAAGGCTCATTAATGCGGCTCACCTATTGTATATTTGAGACCCATGTGATGGGGCCCACTTGTTGCGTATTGAGGCCCTTGGACGTGGCCCATTGCGATGTATTCGGGGCCCATGAGATGCGGCCCGCTTTAATGAACATGAGGCCTAAGTACGAGGCCCACTTGATATGTATACTAGGCCCATGTGAGCGGCCCATGGTGTTGTGTATTAGGCTCATGTGAGTGGCCCATAGTGTTGTGTAGTAGGCCCATGTGATACGACACAGTGATGTGTAGTAGGCCCATGTGAGTGGCCCATAGTGATGTATTCGAGGCCCATGGCTGAGGCTCAATGCGATGTATGTATGGCCCGTTACGTTGTGTATAAACTCCTTGTATGGGTCACTCCTTGGGAGCAATGTTGGTTAAATGTCCACATTGATGGGCAATGCTAGTTGAAAGTCCTCATTGTGATCTTTCCTTAGGCCCTTTGTCGAGGCCAATTCCGATTGTATAGGCCGATTCGAATTTGCCAAGGCCGATTCCGATTGTATAGGCCGATTCCGATTTGCCGAGGTCAATTCTGATTGTCGAGGCCGATTGTATAGGCCGATTCTGATTGTCGAGGCCGATTCCGATTGTCGAAGCTGAGTCAGATTGTCGAGGCCGATTCCAATTCCAATTGTCGAGGCCGATTGTCAAGGCCGATTCTGATTATCGAGGCCGATTCCAATTGTATAGGCCGATTTCGATTATCGAGGCCGATTCCGATTGCAGAGGCCAATTATAGAGGTCAATTCGGAGTGTCGAGGCCGATTGTCAAGACCAAATATTGAGGCCGATTGTCGAAGCTTAATGTGATGTATATGTGGCCCGTATTTAAGGCCCATTTGTGATGTTTATTCAGCCCGTGTTTAAGGCCCAATGTGATGTATTTGAGGCCTATGTAATGAGGCCCATTGTGGTGCATTTGAGGGCCAGGTGATGGAGCCCATTGTAATTCATACTAGGCCCATGTGAGAGGCTCATTGTGATGTGTATTAAGCTCTTGAGTAAGGCCCATGGTGTGGTATATTAGGCTCTATGTGGGCCATTCCTTGGGGGCAATGTTGGTTAAATGTCCACATCGTCGAGGCCGATTGTTGATGCAGGTTATTGATACCAATTATGAGTATGTGACAGCATAACATCATGATACATGCCCATACACATCATTTGCATGTTTGTTATGAGATATGGTTGGCCATTGCATATGCCCTAGGACAGGTTGTTCATAGGACTCCCTAATAGGCGGAGTTGCTCCACATGAGCATACGGTATGCGCAGGATTGATGCATAATTGGACTATGTGACTCATGCATCTCGCATTGTGTGATTATGATACCGTACGCCCTAGTGACATCAGGGCGGTAGCCTCCACAGGCATATCGTGGATGACCAGATGGGACGCCGAAAATCTGTTCTGCGTGGGGTACTATAGATATCCCTGGGTGAAAGTCCCTAAACCTTCTTGGTTCTAGAGGCTGCTCTAACGTCTAGACCGAGTGGATGCATGAGCACATAAGGGTCGTATACCGTTAGGCCGCATCTCCCACTGTGTCATGGTCGGTTGAAAGGGGGTGCGGCCTTACCTGCCCGAGAGGAGGGGCAAAGCTAGGATGAGTTTGACCAGCTTGAGGAAGGGGTCCACTATCGACAAGCCGGGCCTGAAATTAACAGGCGGATAATGAGGTATCTTCCACTCGCCTTGTTGTGCGCAATGGGGCGACAATCTGGTTTGGAGTGTAATAGACCCCAGTGATTTTTCAGAGAGGAATCGTACTGATATGTGGATTTATTGAGTAGGAGTTGCATACCCATTCATTCATCCACTCACTATCCACTCGAGCTGGTGGTGCGCAACTAATTGTTGTGTACCTTCGCACGACCAGGATTTCGGTTGGGCACAAGACTAACCTGATATCAGGAGTCCACTAAATTGAGTCTGGTTATCTAAATTTAAGTATGAGACTGGTTTGGATAGAAGTCCCTTGTGATGGACCCCATAGCCTGCAATACTACATACTATCATCCCGACTTCACTCTAGCTTGGTCATTTTATTCACACCGTATATTGCATTGCATCCATAGCATTTAGTATTTTAGGTTGTCATGTTTCTGCATTTATATGGCCTAAATACGGCTGACGGTATTTGTAGACTCATCAGGATTTGCATATTGCATTACATCATCGGCATCTGATATTTGGCTTACTGTCTCTGCATTGCATAACTAATCTACATTGCTTCATCAGTATATGATATTGTTTTTATTATATTTTTACATCGCATAGCCTCGATAAGGCTGATGGTATTTATGGGCTTATCAGTATGTTTTCGCATTACTTTGTTATTGTATGATTTATGAACTTGCCAGTATTTCTAATATTGTATGATTTATGGGCTTGTCAGTACTTCCGCTTACTCTGATTACTCTGATATTGCTTACTTGGCACTTACTTTGTACACACACATTTACCACCCACTATGCTTTCTATAAGCTTATATACGATAAATACGTGCAGGTGGCGTTAGGTTATAGCGGCGTAGAGCTTGGAGCATGCAGCAGACCTTTGAAGCTTTGATTTTCGATATATGTATTTCCCTTTCAGCATTATATTCAAATGATTATATTAGTGGATATGTGATGATGATGTTGCCTTTGTGATTTGGGTAAACTTATGGTTATGCTTCTTACGAGATAAATGTACGTTGGAAAAATCCTCCTTGTAGGATCCCAGGATCGAAATCTGGCGTATGTGCGCTGGGGGCCGAGAATGGGGTATTACGGAGGTTGTCGACACTGGATTCAGCGATCGGGATTCCTGTAAGTCTGATCTCCAGGTTTGGGGCGTGACAAAAGGAAAGTGGTCCTTCCTTGTGACGGTATTCAATTTCCTGTAGTCAATGCACATTCTCCAACCAGTAGTAACTCTAGTTAGCACGAGTTCATTATTGGCATTGGCTACGATGGTGATTCTGGACTTCTTAGGAACCACCTGAGTTGGACTCACCCATTAGCTATCGGATATTGGGTGTATGATACCTACATCCAATAGTTTAAGAACCTCGACCTTAACCACTTCCTTCATATTTGGATTTAATCTACGTTGTGATTGCCGAGAGGTCTTCACATTTTCCTTAAGATAAATGCGGTGAGTACAAATCGAAGGGTCAATTCCCTTGAGGTCTGCAATTGACCATCTATGGGCTCCTTTGTGCTCAATGAGAATAGAGATGAGCATACTCTCTTGTTCTTGCTCAAGGTGGGAAGAAATCACCACCGGGTATGTCTCATCTTGACCTAAATAGACATATTTTAAATTAGAAGGCAAAGGTTTTAGGTCAAGCTTTGGTAGGGATGTATACGAGCCAAGCTAGCTTGAAAAGCTCGCTCGGCTTGGCTTGATCTAGCTCGACTTGACTCGACTTGACTCGACTTGAACAATGACTCAAGGCGAGCCAAGCTTTATATGACCTAGCTCGTTTTGAAAATAAGTCAAGTTCAAACATAGGGAAGTTTGACTCGACTCGACTCAAACCCGGCTTGGCTCGAAGCTCGAGCTCGACTTGACTCGAATATATATATATATATAAAATTATATTTTAAAATTAAAAAAATTTAAAACATAAACCCTACCCTGCTCGTCCTTCCCTCTCTTACCCTTTCCTTCCTTACCTTACTTGTCGCGCTCGAGCTCCTCTCTCTCTCTCTCTCTCTCTCTCTCTCCACTCAACCACTCGCCCGAGCTTGACTTACCATCTACCTGACTTCTTTCAGTTGTACGGCCTAAACTCACCTGAGCTCGAAATAGCGGTGAAGACCGCTTTAGTTGAAGTAGGAATATGCCAATATGTTTTAGAGGGGGGTGAATAGGACTTTTTAAAATTTTTACGGTTTATTCAAAATCCTATTGTACTAATCCTAATAACATGCTCATATTAGGATTACTTAAAAGTAACTCTACTGGCTTCCAAGCCTGGTAGAGGATCCAATTACAAACTATTTAAGAAGTGAACAATATGCAAACTAGTTTATGATGGATATGACTGTGTATGTGTGTGAGGTGTGAGCTCAGATATTCAGATATGAAAATATTAAAGCGAATCACACAAACCAAAGAATAGCAATCTCAAACACAGTCATTTTTATAGTGGTTCGACTACTTGTCTACTCTACTCCCTAACCGCACTCAGCCTTTAAGTGTACCAGATTTCACTAAGGAGGTTTCACAGCGGTTCACCTCAAACCTAAGGTTTTAAATCAAGTTCACCTTCAACCTTTACAACCTATACTGAGGCTGACTGTTTATGCTCTCACGAGTAAGGGTCAACACAACGCATCCACTTTTAGGCATACTGGCCAAGGATCTTCCATAAGACCCTAACTGAGGTTTCACACGATTCACCTTTAACCTAAGGTTTTAGAAAGGTTCACCTTCAACCAGAAGTTTATGCTCTGCACAGAGCAAGGGTCAACACTACGTACCCACCACGTACACTCCCGCCGGAGGCCTCCTACGAGGGGTTGCAAGGGTGAGAAACACCTTAAACCCAATCCTAAAAAGGAATGATCACAAGTGTCCTTTGAACTCTAATAACTTACAAATAAGTGGATGAGTCCATTCAGCACGTTGACGAAGATCTCCTCTTTATTGATGAAGAATCTTCGGCTTCCTTGATCCGCAACACAGATGATGTACCAATACGAGGCTTCGGATTGGGTCAAGGTTAAGACGGAATCCTACTCTATGAAAAGTTTTCCTATAAGGAAGATAGAGTGATTCCGAGTATGCATTCAAGGAATCCTAGCTTAATGATTTTCCATTAAGGTAGTAGCTGGAGGATCCTTGAATGCGGAAGTTCATTCCTCAATACACTCTATTGAATATCAATGATGAGGGTGGATTGGAGGATGAACTTCCCTGAGAGAAAGGGCTTTGGGTATATGATCTAAGGTAAAACACTCAAAAGCACTCTCTTCTTTCTCTACCAGTAACAATAGACAAGTCCTCTTTATATAGGCAAAAGGTTCCAACGAATATAAAATGGTCACATTTATAATAGAATTTGATATCATCGAGCGTATAATCTCGATAGCATCGTTGGTCCGCTCGATGACACAAACTCAAATGTCATACGCTTTTGAAACCTCTTGCCAGCTGGTCGATGGAATCGAAACAGGTGTCGATGTCATTGGATTTTGAACTCCGATTCTATCGATACTAGTGTCGATTCATCGACATTTGAAAATGAGAGAAACTTGACTTGAAATATTTTAGGTTTACAAGAATGATCAAGGGACCTTCGAGATCATCGGAATTTGAATGTCGATGATATCGATAGCTGTGTCGATGCATCGATAAATTCAAAGGATTTTTCATTCAGTTTGCTGGACAATTTCTGTCCCTATTCAATGCAATCGATATAGCATCGATATCATCGATATTTGAATATCGATTCTATCGAGTGACCCCCGATCATAGCTAAATTATCCTGAAATATTTTGCTGGAAAACTTGGTGCCCATGAGCGATATCATCGAGAGCTTTCCGATATCATCAAGGTTTGAATTTTGATGGTATCGAGGAGGCTTCGATATATCGATGCACATATGATATTCTTAAGAAAAAATAGGGGCACCAGGGATCTGCCTGTCGATATTATCGAGTCACCTTCGATGGACTCGAGATTTGAATATCGATGCATCGATAATTCCGTCCGAATGAGTATGTGGCTGCTGGACGTATTTTGTCCTCATATCGATGATATCGTTTAGGTATCGAGGACATCGACAGCGCAGGTCAATCATATCGAGATGTGTATCGATAAAATCGACAAAGCAGGAAAACTTGGAGAATTTTCCTATTTTGGAAAAAAAGTTTTCTTACCTTAAAAACTCTATGATATTCTAACTTGTTTTAAGGGTTTTATATACCTGGTGCTTTGGGACTAGGGATGTGAGGCTTAGATTTACCTGTGGTGAGTTTGCACACATCCCGGTTGAGGTAGACGCTTTAGTTGATCTTCCTATGAGGCTCTGCAGTCTAACTGACTCAACACTCATGCTAATTGACAAACCAGGGCATTTTCAATCTTCCACTTTGTCAATTACATGAAAAAATACCAAAACACCCTAGAACAGTATCTAGACAAACACATCGTAAATTGTGTGTACATGTATTTTACACAATTTTACAATTTCTAGTGAAGACATGTAACAACCTAGTATCTGCTCCCCCTGACTTCAAACTCCCCTTATCTTGGTGCAACTGCTCCCCCTAACACCTGCAACACCATTCAAGCAGATATACAGTTTTCCGTTCGGAGTGTTTGAACTGTTCTCCCCCTTTTTGTCAGTCATTGACAAAGATATAGCAGTTGATATTGACTGAAGTTAAAGTAACGTGAGAGGACCATCATTCAGAGGAATATGCATATAACAGATAGATGTAAAATATTTAAACAGTTGATTAACAGACATTATTTGCAGTAGGTATGTATGCATAGCAAATTAGATAGAGCAGTGGTATAGTAGATAGGATAATCATTAAGAAACATCACATGCATTCCACATATCGTAAATTAGATAAACCAGGGGATCTATGAGACATAATCATGGCAGTAAATATGAGAATTATATTCAGCCATATACAAAAATATCCAAATTTCCAAAACACATACTGCAACAGACAGCAGTAGATTAACAGTTATCCCAATCGCATATACAACCAAAAACAGAAAACAAAACATCAGCCTTTGCAAGTTAGAGAGTTGTCACATACACCCATGACAACGTAGAACATCTAAAAAGATACTAATGTTCATACGTGGAAATAAGAGCGAAGTGTATGTGATAGCATCCAAGGCACAACACTATGGGACAGAGTAGGATGGCGTCGTGTCGTCCTGTCTGTAAGTCATCAGATCTACCAATTGTTGGACTGTCTGTTGCACTCCTTGGACCAGCCGTTCCAGGATGGTAAGCCTCTTGTGCATCGAGTGGACATCCCTCTGAATTGCCCCAATCCTATCCAGCTTGAACCGTTTGGTGTACCCAGGCGTTGACGTTGACGGTGCTGGATCAGGTCCAGGGGGTTCATCTTCAGCTATTTCAGTCCCTTCTATGGGAGCGTCACCTGCCCCACTTTCTCTCTCTACATGAATGCCTGCCTCAGGTGGATCCTCGGGATATTTATGAAACTTCAAATCCATCTTTCGAATGTTACTTTTGTTGAAGGTTTGGAGAGGAAGTACAGGATCACTTGTAGTTGGAAAGGCTATGACATTGCATATTGTATGTATGATCCAGGGATATGGTAAGTAGACATCCCTCGCCGTATGAAAAGCATAAACCAACTGATGCACGATGAGGGTAGGTAGACAAATCTTGATTCCAGAGGCGATCGAATAAATTATCGCAGTCATGAAGCCCGTGAGATCTGCCCTGTTGGAACCCCTAGAGTAGATGTTTGAAGCAAGGATACCATGCAAGACCCAATAGCGTGGTTCCATAAATCTGACTTTTAGGGCATTCCCTTAGTGCCACTGAACATCACAGTCATGACATAGGAATTTGGTGACCTTGGACCGAACCTCAATGTTTTCCATGTCCATATCTGGGAGTCCTACAGGTGATAGAGTAAGATTGAAAATTCCTGTGATAGACTCAGGAGTGATCTACAGATCATTACCATCGATAGTCACTGTGATGGACGGAGGGTCGGACACTAGAGAATGACAGGCGCCAAAGAAATTATATGTTCATTCGAGTTGATATGGTCCCCCAAAGTCGAGAACTGGTAACCAATCTATGGCGGCAAATAGAGATTCCAGATTATATGGAATCAGACAACTTCTGTCGACTTTCCTCTCGGGAATAACTTTTCTCCTAGTGAACTTTGTTAGGAACGGATTGACCTGCACCGGTGGAGGTGCCTGCACCTCAGACTGGGTCCCACTATTTCTCGTGCGTTGCCTTGTGGGGATCCCACGTTCCGGGGCCCTTGCACTTCCTTTTGAAGCAACCACTTTTTGTCGAGTGGACCTCGATGACTCACCCAGACTGGATACTTTTCCTTTGTCTTTTCCCATGTGGACAAAAAGGGGATTTGAAGGATTTGGGAAAAAAACACAACCCAATAGAAACGGAAATACCCAAAAAACTCTTGATGTTTAGAAAGGTATTACCGAATTTGTAGAATGGTTGGGGCTACCTGAAAAAGGTTCGAGCGGTCCAGTTGAGAGGAGTGAGCAGGGAAGAGAAGCAGAAACCCTGGAACAAAAAATCCTTTTTTCGCGTTTCACTGGCTTATATCGGGCATCATCTGTCGATATCATCGATCCTCATATCGATGATATCGAGGTACCATGATCGATTTCATCAATCCTGTCTTCGATATCATTCTCGATCTCATGACTTTTCTTATTCTGAGGTGGCGTCGATGATATTGACCCTTGATCGATTAATCGAGAATGACATATCGACAGTCATATCGAAGATGAATATTTTTCCTTTTTAGTATACAGACGACCCTTCAAGTATACTTTTAGTATTTCTATGAATCAATAGTATACTTAGCAAAATTATGTACAATTACTGTACACATCAAAATTATAAACATTTGAATATTTATATACAAATGATGGAGGTGAGGAACCTCAGATATATCATTTGAAGCTTAGCAAAATTTGTATCATTTCAGTAAATATCCCAATCTAGATGCATGGCCTGGACTTGTCTTTTCATGCTTGATATTTCAGGGTATATGGATAGAGTTACTTATCAGACAATTAGGTTTTTTCTTTTACTATCCATTTTGAGACAGAATTCTTTTTAGTCTTCATGTTTATCTCTCCCACTTGATCCAAAGATTTTATTTCAGGTGGTGATGGGTGAGTATTTCTCCTGGGTGGACTTTTGTCATTTCGTATTTCTTTGGCTGGTGTGAATTTATTAATACGATTTTGACTAGAGTTATGTGAAGTCCTTCTAGGTGTCAAGCGTTCAAACTTATAACGACCCTTTGTAACGCCCTGAAAATTGGGGGTCATGTATATACTCGACTCCCAAATTCCTGGGTGTCACTTATAACTGATTTTTACTATAATTTGCATTTAATCAAATGTAAAGGTGTAGTGTGGAATTACTTAGAACATGAAGCACAACCACAACTAATCTGCTGAAATGAAAGAAGTCAAATACATATACTAATCCAAAAGAACATAAGTGGGTCGTACAAGGCGTTGCCCAACAAATCACAAAAAAGAATAGTATGTCCAAAAGAATAGAGCTGAGTCCACTACTCAGCGATCCAACGTCCCATATACTGAGCCGATGAAGACCCACTCATCAACTGAAAGTAAGAGAACTCGTCCTCCTCCTCAAGGCTCGCGTCGCCGGGCTCCTCGTACTCTACATCACCTGCATCTACGGACGAGCCCACCATCCCAGAGTGAGAGTGAGTGATCAACTCAGTGGGTGTTATTAGTCTTAAGTTGTAACAAGCATCAGTTATATTATGAATTTAATGAAAAACAATCATTTATAAACACATAACTAATCTTATTAATGCGCACGCATGATGAATGATATGATGCATGCCCTTGCCACAACACTCCCTCGAGCGACTCCATCTAACGATTGCGTATGACCAACACTCCCTCAGAGTGACTTCGACTGTCGAGTCGCCACCCTAACCAGTGCGATGCAATATGATCGTGTTAGCCGAGTTCTTAGTTAAGTCCATTCACCCAGCAGGTTGGGGAATCTGATACACCCCACGTATCAATGCCCTGAACTGGTTACGAGGCCAAGGTCCCCCAACGTGTGAGGCAAGACCCCGCGATCCTTGATCCCATCGGGTTCTCCATCCTTGACTTCAAGCACATGGGAAGTGCTGAGAAAAAGGGATCGCTCGCGGTCACTACGGGGAGGCACGTCACCCCAGCGTAGGCCGACAGCTCGGATATAGTGTCCCATTCCACCATGCCCGGCTCATAAGGCGATGGATCGGCTTCAAATGGTTAGCAATGGGCTATAATGGTTGGAGGGTGTTCCAGGTTTCATATATATGTGAGCAAACAGGGCTTATAAATAAGGTGGGTCAGTATGTAGACTAGACCGCACGAGTTCAGGCAAGCACATGGCAGACGACATCGGGTATGAGCGACCCAGTAGTCTAACTACTGTCGCCCACACGCACCCACCCAAATCCATGGATTTAGCCTCAGGATAGTCCTACCAATAGGACCACCATCTCTCTCCTCAGATTCCTGACCGACTTAGGGGTTTTGATGGTAGGTCATATCATGCCAACAATCAAGGTTATCAACTAGCATAAGCAATATCATGCATCCATACTTCCCATCATAAAGTTCAGATTTTTACAACAAGCAAAGCTAACAGTGTTGTGAAATAAAAGTGCATGTCTATTGTGTGGTTTAGTGAGGAGATCAAGATCCATAAATCATTCATAACATAAACATGTAACAAGAGTCAATGCTAGCATAACATACATTGAGAACTCAATCATGCACATACCTACAACAAAGATTAATATAACATATAAGCTATAAGGGATCACCAACAAGAATCGAGTAACCATAACATGCATTCACTAAACCCATATTCAATCATATTGAGGATCAACAAACATGACATAATCAATTCATATTAATTGAGAGAAGCTAAAATGTGGGGTCTTGCCTAAATTTTCTCTAGATTATCCAAATACATCACCCAATCAAACATAATCATTAGATTTATACAACAATTGGTGCTAGTCCACCTAAGGATAATAGTCTACACCTTAAGAGGAGATTTTCATTCTTTGAAATCTTTGGGTTTGGAGATTTGGGTAAAACCGCCAATTCCTAAATCAAAATCAAGAAAGACAACATTAATGCCTAGAAATCGACACTAGGTTGCTCTATTGATGGGAAAATATACCATTCTTACCTCCGCTTCTTGGCATGGGTGGGTTTGGTGGAGGTTTTGTAGTGGCCACCGGTTTGGTTGAGGAAATACTAACCCTACAAGCATCAAGATTTCTCTCACCCACACAAACACTCTCTCCCTTATCTTTCTCTTCATCTTCTTTCCATCTCTCTTTCTCTTTCTCCTTTCTCTTTTTCTCTCTTCCTTTCCTCTAGGACAAAATCGTATGGGGAGAGGAGGTGCCTAAATGAGGCCCTTTTATAATGCTAGATTTGGTGTAAATGGCCCCAAGGGCTAGGTTTTTACTATACTAGACCTATGGGAGGGTCTTTCTAAGCTCTAGGGCCCACTATGGGGTGTACATATTGATATACATCGTAAGATAGTTAGCCCTAATGATGATCTACGTATGTATATGATCGGCTCGCCATTTGGATGCGCCGATCGACAAATATGATTAGAAGTCTGTTCAATGGTCACCGATAGTCGATCGAGGCCGCAACTATACGGATATGAGTAGGAAAATATCCTTACTCCACGGGTAAAGTTTGGTCGTAAACCGATGGTCCGAGATCCTCAACTTTGCATAAGAGTGGATGACCTAATTCACTTAAGTTTCAGCTTCTTCCTTTGGGATATTTGCACTTCTCATGCACTCGTCCTTTAGCTCAAGTTGAGCGGTTCTGGATAGTTCCCAGCTCCGACTCTTGCGATGGACGTCAAGCCCAGTAAGACGGACATTTCTCTATAGTTTTGGAACTAGTGGCCCGCCAACGAGCGGTCTAGAGCTTGTTCGGAATATCGGGGCATTTCTGGAATGAATTAGGTATTGAGATTTCTCGTAGGCAATGATTTGAGTTTGGATTAACTATGTTCATTGTGTGGACTATTTATAAGTAGTGAAAGTGGAGATTTGGTTATGATTACTCTAAGTCGTCAGTTTTAGGCTTAAAAGAGTAATGAGGTTAATTTTGTCTATTAGCCAAGATCCGGGCCTTGTCTGACTCGGCTTCAGTCGGATCTTTAATTTAGTTATGATTGTCTTGATTGATTAGCAATGGGTCGATTAGATTTGGGCCCTACGTGAGTAAATCATGGGGCTAAACTTGATGTTCAAGTGATCAGGTGAATTCGTTGGCTTCCTACGGTTGATTAGTTGGACTTATACGGTTCTTTATTGATTTCACCCCTGTATAGACTAACATTGAGTGCTAATGGTCATTTAAGTGATATTATAAGTTAATTAATAAAAAAAATTTTAAGGATTTTTGGAAATTCAAAACAGTGAAAATTCAGGATGTTCCACCCTTATCACCACATAAATGATAAACTGGAGAGGTTCTCATGTTGCTACCTGAAGCAGCAGATTTTTCAGTTGTTGGGGCTACATTTCCAGTTTTCCTTTTAATTTTATCATACCCTAGGCCACTCTTGTCTTTTCCTTGTTTTCCTATCCCTAACAACTTTTCTAGTTTTTCACCGCTCTGAGAAAATTTATAGTTTATTTCAGCAAATTTTCTGGATTTTTCTAAGTCAAACCGGAGTGTGTGATTCTCATTCTTGAGTTGCTCATTTTTATCTTTTAATAATTCAGCTTTTTTAGTAAGCTTTGATGATTCTATTTTTAGGGACAGATTGACTCTTTCCAACTTATCATTGTCTGAATGATATTGTTGTAGATCATTAATTAGATGTGAATTGATTTCCAATGTTTTGTCCAGATCTTTTGGCAGTAGTTCCTTCTTCTTTTCAGACATTCTAAGTCTTTTAAGAATGTTGATGCTATGAATATAAAGTTGATTGTAAGCATCTTGTAGTTTGTTTTGATCTACTTCTTCTTCCTTTACCGTTTCCTCATTATCTGACGGAAATGATTCAGTGGCTTGCTGTTCTTTCTCGCTCTCAGATTCACTGGGAATGATTGGAGTAGTGGAAACCATAAAAATTTTCAAGTATTTTTGGTCTCCATCGCTCTCTGAGTCACTAGATTCTAAGTTTGACTCTTCTGTATCATTCCATGTGGCAGTCATTGCCTTGCCCTTAGTTTTTCTGTTTGGGCATTCAGTAGACAGATGTCCATATTTCTGATAGGCATAACATTATGGTTCTTTGGTCTTTTTACCAAATTTACTTGTAGCAGGTCTGTTGTCCATCTTCCTTCCTCTGGTAGGACGGCTACGATTCTTCTGAAAGAATTTCCTGAATCTTTGTGCCAGCAAAGCCACTTCCTCATCTTCATCTTCCTTTTCACTTCTACTGTCCTCATTTGTTGTTTTCTTTGAGGTTTTTAGGACAGTTATTTTGGATTTAGGGGTTTGTTTGAAGTTGTAACGTGCTGAAAATCGGGGGTCGAGCATAAGCTCCACTCTCGAGTTCCAATACATTACTTATGCAACATAGATAATGATGATTAAATGTTGTTTGTGTTAGTGCATTAAACATGAGTGGGATTACACCAAAACAACATATCATACTCCAAAGACAGTTAAATTGTGCAAGCGGAAGAACTGTGATAGATATATAAAGTATATAAACTGTTGTAAGTCTCCAGAGTGTGAACATGTTACCAGGTTAAATAGATACATATATATTTCCCAAAATGGACCAAAAATGAATATACATTTATGATTCGAAAAGATAAAATAACAAGTGTAAGGGCATCTAATCAACATCCCAGAAGTCCTAGCCTATCAGGCCACGGCTAACATGAACCCACCTAAAAACTGCATGAAAGAGAATGCCTCCTCGCCATCCTCATAGTCCGGCTCCGCCTCGTAGGCATCGCCTCCACCTACAACTAAGACAGGGTCTGGTTGGTGTGTACAACACCGTCCTGTAACATGGGAGTGAGTGATCAACTTAGTGGAACCATAAAGCAAAGGTTAACATGTTATTAATTCAGTCAAGCAGTAATGATAAAGCAGTATAATCAAACATCCTTAAATACTCTGATTAATACAAAAATGGTATGAATAATGATGCATGCCCTCGCCTACTCTCCTTCAGCGACTTCATCTCATGATCGCGGCATGAAACCCTTCCTCAGTGCTTGACTTGCTACTCCAAATGCACACGTAATGCGGTGCATGAGCGTGATTACTAAGTTCTTATTAGTCCTTTTCATATAGCAGGATTGAGAAGCTAAGGTATCTCCCTTATATCAATTCCCAAACAATGATCCATTTTAGGGTCGTCAGTCCTAGCAAATCTCATACGATGTTGTGGTTCTAGGTCACTACAAAGGGCTTGTCACTTGATCAGTGTAGGCCTAGTTTATACTCTAGTTGCTACAAAAAGACTCGTCACCTCAACGCAGTTCTAGAGTATACTCGAGGCCACTACCACCGACGCCCTACCAACTGACAGTCTATTTTTGAAGGCTCGTCGCCAACCCGACTGGGGACCACAACCAGGCTAGACCGGGGTAGGTTTATTTCATACTCGAGGTCACTACAAAGGGCTCGTCACCTGATCAGTGTAGGCCGACAGCTTGAATACAGTGTCTCATACCACCGTATTCGGCTCACTAGTTTGAGTTGCTCACTGGACACTACGGGGAGGCTCGTCGCCCCAGCATAGGCCGACAGCTCGATCACAGTGTCCCATACCACCATGTCCGGCTCATGAGTCTTAGAGGATCGTGGTACCAAGGTTAAACAGGCTTTCCACTGGTGAGTTTGGTACCTTAGATTCAAGCAGTAACGTCCATATATGGTGAACATACATTGGGCCAATCAGGTTGCTTGACAAGTTCGACTGGTATGAGCGTACGTTGAATTAATCGACAAGGTACCACTGTCGATGATCATCGTACAACTCGGATTCACCGAACATGTCTCGTGTGGCGAAACGATTTGACCACTCGATCGAAAACCATTAATGATTGCTTGGACTATCATGTAGTCCCAAACACATTTCAAATAGCAGCATTCACATATAGTAAGCCAATCAGCATGTGGCAACTGAAATCAAATACAAATCTCACATAAGCATTTCAACAAACACATAAGGTACATGTTAGCGTACATAGGCATTTCAACCGTAAAGCACGTAGTAGCGATATAGGTTACATAAAGGAAACTATAGCCATAGTTAAAGGAATTGAGAATCCTATCTCAATACCCTCATTACATACATTTCAACAAGTATTTCCTCATTGAGGCAGTTTATCAAACACTTAGACTACACATATTATATACATGTAATAATTTAGTTAAAACACATATTATAGCAAATCCTTTTACAAAAGAGATGCCACGTATACAACGATCATGTATTTATAATCAATAGTCATGGAATATAAAAATCATAATTCCACATTCATTCAATCATTTCAACAAACACTTGGAATGCATTAAAAATAATATAGTTTACATATATATGTAATATACAGAAGACATCATATCTAAGCACATGAAATAACAATCAAGTCAGTCATAAATCATTAACTAACATTGAAAGCTTTGAAAACTATAACCTATACATTTATAGTCCGCACCTTACGCCAGTAGACACGTAACGAACTCAGTTTGTTCAATCACGCTCCGTCGACGGCCCAATGACAACCTACTTCATGAAATAGGTTAGCTATTTCATTACTTTAACTAATTAAAACCCTAGAACATATTAGGGTTAAGATTTCTTACCCAATAGTGGAATTGAAATCACCGGAATAACGATCTGGTAGCGATGAATAAGCACAGGAAAAGGCAGGGTAGAATACCATGAATCTTCTCTAGCTGCACTCACACTTTCTCTCTCTTTACTCTCTTCTCTCTCCTAGGTTTTTCCTCAAATTCGTATGGAGGGAATGAGAGAGGGTTTAAGGTCCTTACATAAGCCTAAAATTGAGTATACTTAGGTTATAGCCAAAGGAGGCTTGTTCCGATCTAACGGAGCACTTCTGGAGGCCTCTTTTCTATGTGCGGTCGGACTTAAGCTCCCTGACCATGGATCTAGGTCGAGTTAAGTTTTCAGTCTGATCGGATTTACAGATCGACCGTGGCGGACCAGTTTCAGTTCAATGGTCACCAGTGTTCGATCAGGGCAACAAGTACACTGACATGTGTGAAAATTTTCTCCTGATCCGAGGCTGTATTTGGGTCAGATTCTAACAGTCTGAATCCTTATATTTGGCCCACAAGTGACACGTCTCAGTTTACTTAAGTTTGAAATTTATTTCTAAAAATATTCATGTTTCTCACGTACTTCGCTCCGGGCTCAAGTTGTGCATTTCTGAACACAGTCAGGACTTGATTTTCGAGATGGTTGTCAAGCCCAGTAAGGCGGTCATAATGGTTTAGTTTCGCGGTAATCGGATATTCGACTTGCGATCCAGGTCCGATACAGAGTTTCATGATGTTGCCGAGAGCAACTGGGTAATGAGATTGATCCTAGATTGAAATAGCAGTGAAGACCGCTTTAGTTGAAGTAGGAATATGCCAATATATCCTAGAGGGGGGTGAATAGGACTTTTTAAAGTTTTTATGGTTTATTCAAAACCTATTGCACTAATCCTAACAACATGCTCATATTATGATTACTCAAAAGTAACTCTACTGGCTTCCAAGCCTGGTAGAGGATCCAATCACAAACTATTTAAGAAGTGAATAATATGCAAACTAGTTTATGATGGATATGACTGTGTATGTATGTGAGGTGTGAGCTCAGATATTCAGCTTTGAAAATATTAAAGCGAATCACACAAACCAAAGAATAACAATCTTAAACACAGTCATTTTTATAGTGGTTCGACTACTTGTCTACTCTACTCCCGGTAACCGCACTCAACCCTTGAGTGTACCAGATTTTACTAAGGAAGTTTCATAGTGGTTCACCTCAAACCTAAGGTTTTAAATCAAGTTCACCTTCAACCTTTACAACCTACACTAAGGCTGACTATTTATGCTCTCACGAGCAAGGGTCAACACAACGCACCCACTTTTAGGCACACTGGCCAAAGATCTTCCATAAGACCCTAACTAAGGTTTCACATGGTTCACCTCGAACCTAAGGTTTTAGACAGGTTCACCTTCAACCAGAAGTTTATGCTTTCCACAGAGCAAGGGTCAATACTACGTACCCACCACGTACACTCCCGCCGGAGGCCTCCTACGAGGGGTTACAAGGGTAAGAAACACCTAAGACCCAATCCTAAAAGGAATGATCACAAGTGTCCTCTGGACTCTAATAACTTACAAATAAGTGGATGAGTCTCATTCAGCACGTTGGCGAAGATCTCCTCCTTATTGATGAAGAATCTTCGGCTTCCTTGATCCGCAACACAGATGATGTACCAATACGAGGCTTCGGATTGGGTCAAGGTTAAGACGGAATCCTACTCTATGAAAAGTTTTCCTATAAGGAAGATAGAGTGATTCCGATTATGCATTCAAGGAATCTCAGCTTAACGATTTGCCATTAAGGTTGTAGATGGAGGATCCTTGAATGTGGAAGTTCATTCCTCAATCTACTCTATTGAATATCAATGATGAGGGTGGATTGGAGGATGAACTTCCCTGAGAGAAAGGGCTTTGGATATATGATTTAAGGTAAAACACTCAAAAGCACTCTCTTCTTTCTCTACCAGCAACATTAGACAAGTCCTCTTTATATAGGCCAAAGGTTCCAACGGATATAAAATGGTCACATTTATGACAGAGTTTAATATCATCGAGCGGGTTCGATATCATCGAGCGTATACTCTCGATAGCATCGATGGTCCGCTCGATGACACAAACTCAAATGTCGTACGCTTTTGAAACCTCTTGCCAGCTGGTCGATGGAATCGAAACAGGTGTCGATGTCATCGGATTTCGAACTCCAATTCTATCGATACTAGCGTCGATTCATCGACATTTGAAAATGAGAGAGACTTGACTTGAAATATTTTAGGTTTACAAGAATGATTGAGGGACCTTCGAGATCATTGGAATTTGAATGTCGATGATATCGATAGCTGTGTCGATGCATCGATAAATCCAAAGGATTTTCCATTCAGCTTGTTGGACAATTTCTGTCCCTATTCGATGCAATCAATATAGCATCGATATCATCGATATTTAAATATCGATTCTATCGAGTGACCCCCGATCATAGATAAACTATCCTGAAATATTTTGTTGGAAAACTTGGCGCCCATGACTGATATCATCGAGAGCCTTCCGATATCATCGAGATTTGAATTTTGATGGTATCGAGGAGGCTTTAATATATCGATGCACATATGACATTCTTAAGAAAAAATAGGGGCACCGGGGATCTGCCTGTCGATATTATCGAGTCACCTTCAATGGACTCGAGATTTGAATATCGATGTATCGATAATTCCGTTATTTTAAGGGGCATCATAAAAAGTTTTCTTACCTTAAAACCCCTATGATATTCTAACTTCTTTTAAGGGTTTTATATACCTAGTGTTTTGGGACAAGGGATGTGAGGCTTAAATTTACCTGTGGGGAGCTTGCACACATCCCGGTTGAGGTAGACGCTTGAGCTGATCTTCCTATGAGGCTCTGCAGTCTAATTGACTCAACACTCACGCTAATTGACAAACCAGGGCACTTTCAGAGCTCTCCTCTCTCTCTCTCTCTCTCTCTCTCTCTCTCTCTTTCTTAGCACCAACAACAAGGTACCCTCTATGGCTTTATCTAATATTATATATTTGTGTATATTATTAATTAAATATTTGATTTACGGATTGGGTCAGTTGGGTCGGGTTGCTAGGTGGAGTCAGGTGCGGATTGGGTTTGGGTCAGGTTGGGAGCAAGCTCAACTCAACTCGAGGTAAGCTCGCCTCAACTCGATCCAATAGCTCGCCTCGAGCTCGACTCGAAAGTTTTGGCAAACAAGCCAAGCTTCAATAGTAAGCTTGAGGCCGAGCTTGAGCTTGAGCTCGAACTCAAGAAGAGCATGGACAAGCCAAGCCAAGCTTGGCCCACCTCAACTCGACTCGACTCGATGTACATCCTTAAGCTTCGGTGCCTTGAGGTTAGACGGTAGAGGCACTACATCAGTTTGAGGCAAATTTTCAAATTGTGGCCTCCACCAGTTAACTTCAAGTACCAGCACATCATCAAGCATGGCACTCATCTCCCTAATCGTATCATCATCTAAATCATGGGAGTGGGCCAGGCATGTCTCTAGAGAGTCAGAGGATAAGATCAGAAGTGTTATATTTACCACGAAAGAATCAATCAGGTTAATATCGTGAAAATTGTCTTTATCCTCTAACTGTTTACCTGTGTTGAAAAAATATTCAACTCCAATGTCATATTCCCAAAAGTCATACTCATAACTCTATTCCTGCAATTAATGATTGCGTTTGAAGTGGCAAGGAATAGGCGACCAAGAATGACGGGAATTTGAGTGCTCATGTCCATGATGGGTTGAGTATCCAGGACGATAAAATCTACCGGGTAATAGAATCTGTCAACCTGGACCAACACATCCTCAATTATCCCTCTCGGTATACGAATTGAGCGATCGACAAGTTGTAAGACTAAATAAGGAATCAGATTTACACTCGCTCCTAAGTCAAGAAGTGCGTGCTCAATTCGGTTGTTCCCAATTACACAAGCGACGGTTGGGCTACCGGGATCTTTGTATTTCTGTGGCACATCTTGCTTTAGGATGATACTCACCTTTTCGGTTAAGAAGATTTTCTTTTGAATATTTTACCGTCTTTTGGTCGCACACAAGTCTTTCAGAAATTTGATATATGAAGGTATTTGTTTAACCGCATCCAGTAAATGAATATTGACCTTCACTTATTTCAACACCTCTAAAATGTCCTGAGAGTTAGAGAGAGGTTTTGGTGCAACCAACCGTTGGGGGAATGGGGCAATCGGCTTGCCTTGAAGTTTCGATTCCAATTCTTGTGGGGAAATGCCAGGTCTATCATCGTTGTCCTCTTCTGGGTCCTTAGGCTTTTCAGCCCTTACTAGAATAGATTTGTTAATTATCACTACAAGAAATCTCACCTTTTAAAATCCATATTTTCGTAGCTAAAAACTGTTAGCGACGAAAATTTTCGTCGCTAAATTCGTCGCTAAAAGATCGAGGCAAAAGGGTTTTATCGGCAAAAATTTTGAATCGTCACTAAAGGCAAGCTTTTTAGTGACAAAAATTTTCGTCGCTAAAAAACTTTTGGCGATGAAATTTTTTGTCGCTAAAAATATTTGCAAAACTTTTAGCTACGAAAGTTTTCGTCGCTATAAATATTTATAAAACTTTTAGCTATGAAAATTTTCGTCGCTAAAATTAATTTGCAAAAATTTTTGCTACGAAAATTTTCGTCGTCGAAAATATTTTCCAAAACTTTTAGCTTTGAAAATGCTCGTCGCTAAAAAATATTTTCATAACTTTCAACTATGAAAACTTTCGTCGCTAAAAATATTTTGCAAAACGTTTAGCTACGAAAATGTTCGTCGCTAAAAGATATTTGCATAACTTTTATCTACGAATACTTTCGTCCCTAAAAATATTTTGCAAAACTTTTAGCTACGAATAGTTTCATCGCTAAAAAGTATTTGCATAACTTTTAGCTGCGAAAATTGTCGTAGCTGCGAAAATTGTCGTCGCTAAAAATATTTTGCAAAACTTTTAGCTACAAAAATATTCGTCGCTAAAAGTCTTTTTCTTAAAAAAAAAAAATATTTCAGCACAAAATTCCACACAAAATTCCTAATATACACCTGTTGCAATATATTTCATCATATTCATCCTGACATACAATTGTTATATAATATATTTCATCATATTCACATTCACATCCATCTAAACCCAAAGTAGTAAATCCATCCAAACATAAATTACATTCATCCAAACACAAACAATCTTATCCACATCACATTCATTCACGCATAAATACATATAAGCTTAACATCATAAACAAAAATACCCTAAACCTAAACCTATAACCTATAACCTAAACCTTACCTATAACCTATAAGTTTAGGTTTAGGAAATCGGGTTCGAGTTCGAAATCGGGTTTAGATGTGGTTATAGGTTTAAGAAATTGAGTTATAGGTTAAGGTTTAGGTTATAGGTTTTGGGATTTGAGAATAGGTTTAGGTTAAGGTTATAAGTTTAGGTTTAGGAAATCGGGTCCGGGTTTAGGATCGGGTTTAGGTTTGGGTTTTCAAGTTTAGGTTTAGGTTAAGGTTTAGGTTAGAGGGTTGAGATTAGGATTAGGTGTAGGTTTAGGTTTAGGGATTTGAGAATACGTTAAGGTTTAGGTTTAGGAAATCGGGCTCGGTTATACGTTTAGGTTTAGGTTAGGTTATAGGTTATGGTTTAGGGAATTGAGTTTAGGTTATAGGTTAAGGTTTAGGTTTAGGTTAAGGTTTAGGTTTATGTTATAGGTTTTGGGATTTGAGAATAGGTTTAGGTTAAGGTTATAAGTTTAGGTTTAGGAAATTGGGTTTAGGTTTGGGTTTTCAAGTTTAGGTTTAGGTTAGGGAGTTGAGATTAAGATTAGGTGCAAGTTTAGGTTTAGGTTTAGCGATTTGAGAAAACGTTAAGGTTTAGGTTTAGGAAATCGGGTTCAGGTTCGAGATCGGGTTTACGTTTGGGTTTTAGGTTATAAGTGTAGGTTTAGGTTTAAGTTTTAGGTTATAAGTGTTAGGTTATAGGTTTAGGTTTAGGTTTAGGTTAAGATTATAGGTTTTGGGATTTGAGAATAGGTTTATGTTATAAGTATAGGTTTAGGATATAAGTATAGGTTTTGGTTTAGGTTAAGGTTATAAGTTTAGGTTTAGGTTATAAGTGTAGGTTATAGGTTTAGGTTTAGGTTAGGTTATAGGTTAAGGTTTAGGGAATTGAGTTTAGGTTATAGGTTTAGGTTAAGGTTTAGGTTTAGGTTTAGGTTATAGGTTTTGGGATTTAAGAATAGGTTTAGGTTAGGTTATAGGTTAAGGTTTAGAAATGAGTTTAGGTTATAGCTTAGGTTAAAAGTTAAGGTTATAGGTTAAGGTTTATGTTTGGGTTAAGGTTTAGGTTTAGGTTATAGGTTTAGGATTTGAGAATAGGTTTAGGTTAAGGTTATAAGTTTAGGTTTAGGAAATGGGTTCGGGTTCGGGATCGGGTTTAGGTTTGGGTTTTCAAGTTTAGGTTTAGAAATTGGGTTCGGGTTCGGGATCGGGTTTAGGTTTGGGTTTTCAAGTTTAGGTTTAGGTTTAGGTTAATGAGTTGAGATTAGGATTAGGTGTAGGTTTAGGTTTAGGGATTTGAGAATACATTAAGGTTTAGGTTTAGAAATCGGGTTCGGGTTATAGGTTTAGGTTTAGGTTTAGGTTAGGTTATAGGTTACGGTTTAGGGAATTGAGTTTGATTACGAGTTTAGGTTTACGTTAAGGTTTGGGTTTAGAGATTTGAGAATAGGTTTAGGTTAAGGTTATAAGTTTAGGTTTAGGAAATCGGGTTTAGGTTTGGGTTTTCAAGTTTAGGTTTAGGTTTAGGTTAGGGAGTTGAGATTAGGATTAGGTGTAGGTTTAGGTTTAGGTTTAGGTTATAAGTGTAGGTTTAGGTTTAGGTTTAGGTTAGGGAGTTGAGATTAGGATTAGGTGTAGGTTTAAGTTTAGGGATTTGAGAATACATTAAGGTTTAGGTTTAAGAAATCGGGTTCGGGTTCGAGATCGGGTTTACGTTTGGGTTTTAAGTTTAAGTTTAGGCTATTGGTTATAAGTGTAGGTTTAGGTTTAGGTTTTAAGTTTAAGTTATAGGTTATATGTTTAGGTTAAGGTTTAGGTTTAGGTTATAGGTTTTGGGATTTGAGAATAGGTTTAGGTTATAAGAATAAGTTTAGGTTATAAGTATAGGTTTAGGTTTAGGTTTTATGTTTAGGTTAAGGTTATAGGTTTAGGTTTAGGTTATAAGTGTAGGTTATAGGTTTAGGTTTAGGTTAGGTTATAGGTTAAGGTTTAGGGAATTGAGTTTAGGTTATAGGTTTAGGTTCAAGGATTTGAGAATACGTTAAGGTTTAGGTTTAGGAAATCGGGTTCGGGTTCGAGATCGGGTTTACGTTGGGTTTTAGGTTTAGGTTTAGGTTATAGGTTATAAGTGTAGGTTTAGGTTTAGGTTTTAGGTTTACGTTATAGGTTATAGGTTTAGGTTTAGGTTTATAGGTTTTGGGATTTGAAAATAGGTTTAGGTTATAAGTATAGGTTTAGGTTAGGGTATAGGTTAAGGTTTAGGGAGTTGAGTTTAGGTTATAGGTTATAGGTTTTTGGTTAAGGTTTAGGTTATAGTTATAGGTTTTGGGATTTAAGAATAGGTTTAGGTTATAAGTATAGGTTTAGGTTAGGTTATAGGTTAAGGTTTAGGGAGTTGAGTTTAGGTTAGAGGTTATAGGTTTAGGTTAAGGTTTAGGTTTAAGTTATAGGTTTTGGGATTTGAGAATAGGTTTAGGTTATAAGTATAGGTTTAGGTTAGGGCGTAGGTTAAGGTTTAGGGAATTGAGTTTAGGTTATAGGTTTAGGTTATAGGTTATGGTTTATAGTTAAGGTTTAGATTATAGTTATAGGTTTGGGATTTGAGAATAGGTTTAGGTTATAAGTATAGGTTTAGGTTAGGTTATAGGTTAAGGTTTAGGGAATTGAGTTTAGGTTATAGGTTTAGATTATAAGTATAGGTTTAGGTTAGGTTGTAGGTTAGAGTTTAGGGAATTGAGTTTAGGTTATAGGTTATAGGTTTAGGTTAAGGTTTAGGTTGTAGTTATAGGTTTTGGGATTTGAGAATAGGTTTAGGTTATAGGTTAAGGGTGTGGTACCTGCAAGTACAGATATAAACACAGCCAGGCCATTCCAATGTTGTCCATAGGAAATTGACAGCTTCAACATGGTCATAACAGCGGTTCCCACCTTCCCGGGACCCCCTCTCAACATCTGGATAGCTACGACGCACATCCGGGTCTGCTCCATTAATTTCGAGCAAATACAGATATAAAATAGCCTGTCCAAATGGTTAGGCCACTCCAATGCTGTCCATAGAAAATTGACAGTTACATCATGGTCATAACGACGGTTCCCACCTTCCAAGGACCCCTGCTCAACATCCAGATAGCTCCAACGCACATCCGGGTTTGCTCATTTAAATAAAATGGATTATCAAGATCATTTAAATAAAATCAGGTCCAATCAACAATCTGACCTGAAGGATTCTGTTAGCATTGTTGACGGCACCTCGAATCTTGTTTTAGGGCTTAGAAATTTAAAATTAGATATAAAAATTAGAAAAACCAAATAAATTTAAGAAAGATAATCAAAGTCCATGTGAATGAGCATAAGTATGCACCTACATATAAATTTTGAAAAGCTATTGCATATCACAAATATATTATAATAATAATAATAATAAATAAATAAATAAATAAATAAATAAATAATCCTTGCGTTTGGATATTCAACAAAATGGGTTAGAATGAATTCATTTGCCTAATTCATGGAAACCTTGCGTTTGGATATTCAACAAAATTGAATTGTAATAATTCAATTCAGTTCAATAAACTCAGATTTCTGAGAAGGATTTAATGGTTTTAAATCCATAGTTTTCTGGAAAAGGTTCATTCCTGGACGTTAAATTCAACAGGGAACGTAAGATGGTTAATATTACTTTTCACAGTGCAAAGTTTCAGTTATGTCTCTTCTTTACCTCCCATTTTCTTCTTAACAAGAAAATTCATGTTAACTAATATTCCTATTTTTCTATTTTTCAAAAGATTGAGTTCGAACTCCGAAAGCATCGGCTCCAGCACTCGTACTTTCAGTCCAAACCCTAACCAAGGACTCCAAAATTACCAAGTACTCTTAAACATTCATTACAAGCATTTTCTATCTATGTGCATGACGACCATACTGTTAAGATCAATCCTCTTATTTTCATTTACAAAAACTAGTGGATGACAAATTATGTGTAACATACAGAGCTGGTTCAGATATCTGGACCATTCATTAGGTAACCCACACTATATATGAACATGACTTGGACCAATATAAAAAATATCACTCTTCTATGAGAAAAGGAAGCCCATTTCTCCAAACTCAATGTGCATGCCTTACTTTTCACTGCAAGGTTTCCATTTTGATCATGCGCACATTACATAAAATGTTCATCAAATTCAAGAACAAGGTTTATTATCTAATCAAGCTCAGTAACTTCAAGTGTCGATAACAAAATATGAGTAAAGGATGAACATTTGAAGCAAGAGTATGCTACTCAAATTTTAACTAGTGAGACTAAGAACAACAAAGCATGGAATTAGAATTGACAATCTTAAAACTATTTAAACATGAATACTAAAGATGTGTGTATCTTATGTAGACATGTATCATGTTGATGTGTGTGCCTACGTAGCTGAAGTACTATTCTTTTGACCAGTCCATGAGATTCCCTGAAATCTGTCCTAAAAAAGGAAAAAAGAAAATAATGAAATCCAAAAGGAGGTTGAGAAAGGGTTACCATGTAGGCAGCCCTGTGTCCAAAACTCTCCCACTTGAAGTTAGTGATTCTTGTAAGTCTCATTTTAACCATCCATGAATGAGCCCCATATTCCAAATATTAAGAATTTCCTGTCCACAATCGGACACAACATACTAATGATATCAAATACAAAAACCACAGATAGAACTTAACATAAGAACTTTCAAAAGAATGAAAACAAATCTTCTGGCTGAAAAAAAAAAAAAAAAAAAACACAACAACATAAGAACTGTTGATGTGTTTATATAAAACATTGATACAAAATTCACAACTCTGCAAAAGAGACGTGGTGAATCAGCTGATGTGTTCTTGATTGTTTGGAGATTCTCTCATGTTATATGGTTAATGAAGTTCAGAAGAAAGTCTTCAAAAAGAATATACTTGCAGTCACACATGCCATCAGACTTGGCATGCAAATTCAATGGGAAATAGGCCAAAGATGGAAGGTTTGGAATCTTCCCATTTGGGGAATTTCTCCTCCATGACAAAATCATCATATGAATAATTTGAATTGACAAACTATGGGCCCCACATGTTTGGAATCCTTCTTAAGACTTACAAGAGAAACCCAATCTTGAATTATAATTAATACCTCATAAACCATTAAAAAAAAATAATCCAGATTGTTCATCTGACAAGCTGCTTGTGCATAGATAATGGACTCACGCATGCAAAAAAAAAATAAAAAAATCTCAATCATAAACTGGATAGGCTTTTCCAGTTGTATGTGGACAATTGGCAATATTTGTTTTTTAGCCATCCACTTGCAAACCATTACAAAAGGACAGGTTGTCAGATGGGGATTGAATCGTCTAGATCAATCAAAGTCCCTGTGTGGAATGCAATTCTGAACTGAAACCCTGTTAATTTAGGCCGAGCAACAAAAATATTATATAACACAAATACCCCCACAAATCAACTCAAATTAGTTGAAAACACCAAATCCTGGACCTGTTCAACTACTTGGAACCAGAAAAGTAAATTCCCAACCTTAAATCAACTCAAATCCACAAGATGTGCAAGAGATGAAACAAAAGAGGGTATAAACTACAACTAAATCCTCCCTTGGCAACTAGACTTTGATGATTGGAAGAAATTGTAGTTCAAAAGAATGCTAAAACATTTTAATAAAACCACTAAAATAAGTCCATTGATTTTATTTTTTTAAATCGAATCACTGTATTTTAGAACCATGCCATATCACACAAATAATTTGTAATTGCGTCAAACCCTGACAAATGCAAGAGGATGTAAAGAGTATTTGTTTTCCAATAGTAAATAGACTGTTAGTTGTGACACAACTTTGCCATAAATGAATTCTTTCTACAGTCATTTATATCAAACTGCTTTGGCTTTCCGGCGTGAAAAGAGAATTCCCACTGATTTCAGTAGAAACCAGTGTGGGAATTAAATTCATTGATTTCCATTATGCATAAACCCCAAAAAAAAAAAAGACTTGGGTTAACTTGATCCTGTCAAAACATGAAAACCAAATATTTAAGCAGAAAATGCACATAAATTGGTAAAAAGGGAAAATTTTAATCACTATAAAAACTAGGAAGTCGATATCGCTTACATGCAAACTAAACTGTGAAAAACAAAAACACCAAAAATACAGAAAAAGTATTTCTGCAGAGGTAGCTAGACATTTGAGACAGGTAAAAGGTGGGCCCACCATGAAGATCATTAGGCAGGCCACATGAGTGCCAGGCCACGTGCCAAATAGGTTATAGGTTTAGGTTTAGGTTTATGTTATAAGTATAGGTTTTGGGATTTGATCATCGTAAACACATGTTCAAGTGGACTGATTCAAGCATTGTAAACACATGTCCAAGTGGACTGATTTAAGCATTATAAACAAACACATGTTCTAGTGGGCTGATCTTTGCATCATTACCGCACATCCAAGTGGATTGATTTAAGCATCATAAACACATGTCCAAGTAGAGTAGACTAATTTAAGCATTGTAAACGCATGTCCAAGGGGACTAATTTAAGCATCATAAATGCATGTCCAAGTGGAACTAATTTAAACATCATCAACCCATGTTCTAGTGGGCTGATCTTAGCATCATTGCCACACATCCAAGTGAACTGTTTTGGGCCCACTAGGCTGTCCTGTGTGTCTTGCCACTTCTTGCCTTGGATTATGAAAATTAGAGAAGAAAAAAAGGAGGGAAAAACCTATTTTCTAGGTCAAAATTGTGATTTACTCCAATCACCTAGATCCACTTTCCCTAAAATGTGCAGAAAGATACACATGTTCTAGTGGACTGATTTAATTGAAACTCAAGCTGCTATCATTGTTCATCCAAGCAAAAGATACAACTACTAAATGTTACTTTAGCAACTAATAGAAACATTTACCTATCAGCCATGCAACTCAGCTACGTGTAAAGGTCATGGGTGTACATGCAGGATATAGATTTACCTTCTAGCTAAGATTTTATTAATTTATTTCTTTCTAGCTAAGATTTTATTATATATGTTTATGTTTTCACAAACTGATACATGCATAAATATATCATATTTTTACAATATAACTATGAATACATATCAATATTTGAGGTTATCTAGGGTATGTGTGTTGGTACTGATGTGAATAAACTAAGCAATTGCAGCTAATGATCTATTCAAACCAGCAACATGGCAGAAACACAAACTGAATCAATTCCAAATATTTGAGGAAAAAAAGAACACACAACTAACGGAATATTTCAAAATAGATGCCATGCTTCAGAGCATGTACAAGAAACCAACTGCCAGTTGTAGTGAATTGATATTGAGAGGTAATTACCTCGAGAAATGGATGCACTGATGTCTAACCTTATCCTTCAACTGAGTGAAGGAGTCTATGAGAGCTGCCTTCTTACTGGTCACCTAATAAACAGAAGTGAACGAACAATAAACATTTTGCTTACAAGAATGTCTAATTTTTTATAAGGTTTATTGACTCCATTAAATTAATCCTAATATGCCCTGTTGAGGGGCATTTATTGATCAGGGAAACAAATACATTCCAGGCAGTGGTCTGGCATGGGCCATTAATTACATTGTGAGGGGCATAAAACTCCAATCCCAATTCCAATTCAAAGCAACCACAATCCCAACTAAGTGAAAATCCAGTTTCAACTAAGCTCACTAAGAAAACCAAAACCCAATTCCTAAAATCTCCATAGCTACCAAACACCCAACTGAAAATCCAAAACAACCCAACCAAAAAAACTTAAATCCCATACAAAAATCCACCACACCCACCAAAAACAAACAACAGAATTCACAAACCCCTCCCAAATCACACAAATTACAGCAAAACCATAGCAAAAAAGAAGCCCATGCAAGCCCCCACATTTAAAACCAAGATCCATATCTTGTTGCAAACAAAACAAAGAAACCAATCCCCAAAAAGTCCAATGCAACGCAACCCAACAAAAAAAAAAAAAAACCACAACCACTTAAAAAACAAAAAACCCAATTCACAAAATTTCCCCAAAATCACTAAAATTCCCATAAATAAATAAATAAATAACCCAAAAGGAAGCCCAAGCAGCCCCACATTCACAGCCCAAAACCCATATCTTGCTGCAATCAGATCAAAACAAACAGAAAACAGAATCAAACCCAATGAACCATCACAAATTCAACACCAAATCTACACAACCAAATACAGAAAAATCAAATTTTGTGAGATTGTAACTCAAAATTTTGTGAGGGGCATTTATTGATCAGGGAAACAAATACATTCCAGGGAAATTAACAACTATGAATGCAAAGAAAAATGGAAAAAGAAAAAGCATCTTCTCACTTCAATCTTCTGAAATCCAAAACCCTAGCTCTAAATCTAGTAAATCCCCACCATAACCAGTAAAATAATAATAATAATAATAACTCGCAAAGCATAGAGATCGAGATACTTGATGGGTTATCTCGTTGCTGCAGCTGGAGAGAGCCGAAGGCAGCCCCGCGCGCGCGGGCGCGCGTGTGTGTGTGTGTGTGTGCGCGCGCGCGCGAGAGAGAGAGAGAGAGAGAGAGAGAGAGAGAGTGGAGGGTGAGAGATCGAGATAAAGAGAGATGGGAGAGGGAGGGGATTAGGGCGACTGAGAGATAGGACAAGGGTTGAGAGCGCGCGCCCAATTTGGGGATTTATTTGGGCGCCCAATTTTAAGAGGGGTGCGCCGGATTTTTGGTGTGGGTCTGGTATGGCTCTGTGGGCCCCACCATGATGTGTGTCAAACATTTATCCCATCAGTCAGATGCACCATCCCATGGTGGGCCCAGGGGTTAAAAATCAAATCAATCTATCACTTGTGTGGGCCACACCACATACAAAAGTTGAGAGGGGTTACCCTCCATTAAAACATTTATAATTATTTGTGGGCCCACCATGATGTATATAACATATCTGTGTTGTCCATCTACTTTACCATGGCATTTTGAGGCATGAGCCGAAAAATGAGGCAGATCCAACGTTGAAGTGGCCCACACCAAAGTAAACAGTGGCCCAAGAAGTTTTTAATAGTGGTTGTTCGATTCCCTTTTTCCTGTGGTGTGGTCCACTTGAACTTTAAATCCGGCTCATTTTTTGGCTCATGCCCTAAATTTTGGCCGGGGTCTCGTATGGCTCTGTGGGCCCCACCATGATGTGTGTAAAACATCTACCCCATCAGTTGGATGCACCATCCCATGGCGGGCCACACCACATAAAAAAGTTGAGAGGGGTTACCCTCCATTAAAACATTCATAATTATTCTTTGGGCCCACATTGGTTTAGGTTCACAAATCCAAGGCATCCATTATGTGTGTGCCCCTTGGATGAGGGGTCATACCAAGTTTCAGGCGCATCCAAATTTCAGTTGGGGCCCCACCAAGTGCACGGTTGATTTTTGGGATATCCCATAATTTAAAGGGGACCCATCAAATGCACGGTGTTAATGTTTGACACACATCATGGTGGGGCCAACACAGCTTGACCTCATGAGGAGTTCCCATGAGCTCCTCAAACAGGGTTGAACCAGACCCATTGATCATTCTACGAGCATACTCGTCAACTTTTGCAGCTAGTTCATATATCATCTCGCCAATCTGTTTTGTAACTCCGTGTAGAAGTTCCCGACACATCAAATTATTAGTTGTACGTGTACATGAACCCCTGCAGGAGAGAGACTCAACAATGAGGTATAACAGAAAATGAATCCCTGAATGAAAATGGAATCATTCGTAGTTGCCACACATAACCAACATAACCAGTTTCTGAATCCTTAACAATTCCCATCTATCGTACATCAAAGCTCCATGGTCCACCATGTTTTTGTGTTGCACCAATGTCCATCAAGAACACCACATCCAAGCTGTTCATTAAGTGGGCCTCATTGGGACCTGAATTTTGGATCATACTAGTTTTCGGGGGTGGTGAACATGAGGAACTACTCTATCGGAGTGGATAGCACGTGCTTTGTGGGCCTTACAGAGTTTCATATGGTATGGTCTACTTAAGATTTGAATCTGCTCTATTTTTAAGCTCATACACTTAAAATAAGCAGGCAAAACGTATAGACAACATGTACATACATCAAGGTGGGCCCCACAATCACAGTCAGAACTCACAGATACCTAACGGAATCCGCTCGTCTTTGATAAGACTATGGGCCATTAAATGAATAGGATTTTGAAAGTATTTATGAATTATTAATGATGGATATCCAAGGTTAAGGTTTTCATATGGTGTGACAACCATCCATTACACATGCCATACAGGTTGCAATCCAAGTTAGAAAGTATCGATACTTATGATTCATACTTGGACTTGTTTGAACAGATCGATACTCATTATGTCATTTATCAATGGAAAAGGAAGAAGATGTCAGGTGATCAAAATGCCAAATTACTGCAATGGGAGCATGGTGCATCTGCATATGAAACCTCTACAGTCTTTAGTCTTAATATACTACTAAAAATTGATTTAGATCCAACTACATACTTGGATTTAACATTTTAAAACAAGATAGTCATATCTTTCAAGACATAAACGTTCATACTCAATCAATGTGCAAAACTGTCAATGATGGGTCTGATGAAGTTGTCCAGGCCTATTTGTAGTTATGTTATATTGCCACATGAGCTTCTATATAAATGACCAAGTTGCACAATCCAAGTGGGCTGAACATATCTCAACATATACATGACAGATTGTCCAATATTCCCCACAGTAGGAAGCATCAAAATGTGTACTAACCATTAGACAAGTCCCACCATGAATGGTCTACATCCAACCACTTGTCCCATCAGTGAACATTTTCCCAATCAATTGACCGCAGCTAATAACCGACTGAATGTTTAAGATTCTTTGTTCATGAGATTTTCCTACCATGGCCAATTTAGTGGACCCCACCAGACATTTCAGATCATAAACTATTGAACATTGCCATGATCCATCAATTCAAACAGCCTGGAATAATCCAAAGAGGATCGAGGGTTATAGATGGAATTACCGTATATAAGAATCATTGTTGCCCGATGTGAAACATCTGTTGTGGGTAGAAATGGAGGTGGCGTAGAGGCATTCGCTGCCTCCATGGACGACGAAAGTGTTTCCCTGCTCATGAATCTCAGGACCGAGGAGTTGTGTATGAAGGCATCTGTGGGAGTGAGAGAGAAGGATAGAGCGAGAGAATGAAGGGAATGGAATGGATCTTCCATGCCATTTTCTCCCTCTTTTCATTGCAAGAAGATAGAGAGAGAGAGAGAGAGAGAGAGAGGGATTAGGGTTAGGGCGTTTCAGGCTATACCTCATTTTTTTTGTCTCATATCATAAAATGATATAAAAAAATATATGGACCTTCTGGATGAAATACATACATCATGGTGGGGCTCACAGAGCACCGACCACCAAGAATTGGCCGGTGGCAAGGGGAATAGCCAATCTATTTATGCAAGAGTCCTACTGAAGTGACGTCACTAGTTATATGGGTTCTACCATGATGTGTGTTTTGTATCCACACCATCCATCAATTCAGAGAGCACTGTCCATCCATTTTTTTCATATCGTTTTAGATTATAGTAGATTAAAAAAAAAAAAAAAAAGCAAACATCTACCCCATCAGTTAGTAGCATATGATGTAGGTGCACCCACCTTCTAGTGATTTAGATCATATTTCTGGTGCACTATGAATGGATCATGAATAAAGGTAACCTCCATCAAACAAACCAGCCATCTAATTAGTGTACATTGCACCATTGTATATATACCACTGGACATGTCTTGCTTTAAACCATCGACAGAGTTTATTATTAAAATGGATGGATAGGGTGGATCAAAGACATAAATCCAGGTGCATCCCACTGAGATTACTCAGTACCGGATCCCCTACCATTAAAATGCTTAGTCGTGCAGTTGGGATGAGTTCTTGTGAGAACTTTTTGAGAACTTTAGTCCAAAATTTGAATGGTCCACGTGATGAAGCATCCCATGAAACACACAGGGCTCAACTTTTACATTGATCCAAAACTTTCGTGGGCCATGTCAAATCAAAATAGTTTTCTCCTTTGATTTTCATATCACTTTTCTATAACCCACCGAAGTTTTAGATCGAAGTGAAAATTAGTCCTTGGGGGTTTAATGGGATGTTTCATCACATGAACCGTTCGGATTAGAGTCCCATGGCACGTGTGGAAAGGATTGCACATGTGCATGTGCACAGGTGAGCATGCGTACAAGTAACACCTAATCCACTCCTATTTTCAAAGCAGAAAAGGAAACAAATCAAACCCTACCATTTTGGGGAGGAGTAGAGAGGGAGGGCGGTTGTTGCAAAGAGAGAGAGAGAGATTGCAGAGAGGGAGGGCGGTCGTTGCAGAAGGAGAGAGATTGCAGAGACGGAGGGCGTTGCAGACGGAGAGAGATTGCGGAGAGGGAGAGCGAGAGATTGTAGAGAGGGAGAGTGCGTTTCTCCATCTTCCCCTCTTTTTAAATCTCCAGCAACATTGAGGTATTTCTCTCTCTCTCTCTCTCAATCTCAATTCCGATTTAGGGTTTTTCGGATTTTAGGGTGGATTCCACCAGAATGTTTATTTGCCATACAACCTGTTGATATGCTAGGTGGGGCCCACGGTGATGTTAGTCACAATGGGCCGTGTAGCCTGCCTTACCCAACAATCCGACCTGGATTTGGGATTTTAGTTGTTTATGTTGTTTGTAACTTTTAAAACCAATTTTATGGCAATGTTGTTTACATATGGTGTTAATGTTCAAATAGTTTCACTTTTTTTCCCATTGAATGTTCATGGAGTTTTAGCTTCTAACAGATCAGGCTTCTTTTTTTTCCATTAAAGTTTGGGTTATTGAGAAGACTGGAAAGATTTACTAGGTATGGGATTCGAGTGATTTTGGAAAATTAGTAGGTTCATGGAGTTTTAGTTTCTAAAAGGCCTACCTTTCTGGTCCACACTGTTAAAATCGTCTGTTAAGTTGATATAGATTTCATTTTTAAATTACTTCCCAGTGCATGTTTGGTATTTTAAGGAAGCCCAAATCTTATGAGATTTGAGATTCAACTGGTCTAGAATCAGCACTTGAAAGAGTTTCAGTGTTTAAAAGAGCTGGATTTTTTTTTTCTAAAGAGTTTTTTAACTCTTTCATTGTAAGTTTGGATTTTTAAGAACACTTAAAAACCTTTTGGGATATGAGATTCCATGATGCAAATACCTTTTTCTTTGGAGCTTGCATTTGGAACCAGTCAATTGACTTGTTTTGATTTGTATGCTTTATCAGCTCTCACCGTACAAACTAAATCTTTTATCATTCCCATTTCTCAATTTCACCAAAAGTATGGATTTTTAAGGAAAACCTACAAATTGGGATTTCTCAATTTGCCTATCTATTGTTAGGGTAATGCTTGTTGTCAATGCGCTGGCTGTGGTGGCTACGATTGCCACTAATTATTATAACTTTGCTTTTGGCACCAAATGCGTTAAGGGCGATGTCCTTCAGCAAAAAATAGAGAATTTATAGTATTTTGTTTCTTCTTCCTTCTCTTTTGTACTCTTGCTATTTTCGTTTGTCTTCCAAAGTCGATATCTGCAGTTAGGAGTTCCAAGCATTTAACATCAGAAATGGTTACAACCAATGTTCAAAAACTCAAGACTGACCTGAGAAATTGGTCTACTTGACCAAGTCAATAAAAACCTTACTAATTTTATAGAGCTTGGGCAAGTCGATGAACGAGGCTTCCAACTTGTAATACACTAAACTCAGAGGTTGGCTGAACTAAATTCGCTTGGCAGACGTTCCAGTTGGTCTGTGAGTTTTCAAAACACTGGTTATAACCAATCCAAAGATTATCTTCATGAAATAAAAATAAATTGTAGAAGACTATCAAATGCATCATCACGACTCTTCGTATGCCTCCAATGAGGCATGGAAAATTGTCTCTAAAGTGTGTTGATTTTGCATGCTGACCACATTTGCAATTAATGGAACTTGCATAATTGATAGCAAGGATCCCCTAAATGTATGTTGATTTTGCATGCTGACTCTCATTGCAAAATATGTATCCTTGGCCACCCTTCATAGTTTCCATTTAACAATGCCTTGTAAGAATTGTTATCTGATATCTGAGCCACTCATCAGGTTGGGCCACAGAGACGCATGCCTGGCACAAAACTCACGTTGATCCACCCATCTGGTACATGTATGAGTTTTTTTTAAAAAAAGTGAATATGTATGAGCAGTTTTCACCACCCATAACAACAAAAAAGCATCCATGACAGTTAAAGCCTCGTAAGTTTGACGTGGGTAAAATACTCTGACGGGTTATTTTCATTTATATTGATAAAAATAGTCATGGAATTGGTGAAAATGGAAGCAAGAAATACTGTCTACAGAAACTGTTTGCAAAATGAGCACTGTTGAGGGTCAAATATTGCATATCAGACCCTATTCATTGCCTGAATTTACGAACATAGTACTGATTAATGGTTTAATTTAATCATGTTTTCGATGCAGGATGTAGTTACGAGCTGGGACAAAAATAGGGTGCTAAAAGCACGGACTTAACGGTCTGAAGTCACCAAGGCAAGGGACGGACCCCGTGGAACCAAGATCAACGCCAGAGATCCGCGAAAATTGAGAAACTGAAGCTCAAGTAGCCCGAAATTGGTCTAGAATGCAAGATCACTGGGTTCCCACCATCCGTTCGGTTCGAAACTACATACGTGGCCTGAGGACCATAAATGAACTGTACACGTCAAATTTTGACCCTCGGATCCCTGCAGAAATGGCCCAACGGATGGATCAGCCCGTAATTTCTTGATTTGGGGCCCACCTGATATTTGGATATGCTTCAAAATTGGTTTCGATGGTTTAAAGGTTATGAAAAAATGGATGGACGGAACGGATTTCACATATGCATCAAGGTGGGGCCTAATTTACATCGGTGGAGTGCACAGTGAAGGTGCACTCGCCGTTCACCGAAAGAGAACAGGTCGGTCAGCGTTGCTGACCCGACCCGTTTCACGCCAGGAGCAACGGACGGACGCTGTCCGTCCGTTTTTGCGTTGTGGGCCCCACCAATCATGTAAATTGACGATCTAAGCCGTTCATCATATCTGGAGGGGGACTGTGACCATTACCTAGGTGGCATAATTCGAAGAAGTAGCGATGATCAGTTTTTGACTGCTCAAATGAAGGATATACGGTTGAGTTAAAATTCTCGGTGGGCCACACGAAAATAAAAGAAAAAGGTCATGTCTGACCGGTTTTTCCTGTTGATTTCAATAGACGGGGTGGATTGTATCAAAAACATCACGATGGAGGCCGCTGAATTTCCCAGCGTAAGAAATACGCAGGCCCTGTCATGCGGAGATCCGGAATTTGCGGGCGATTGTGGGCCACCGTCCGTGATCGGATCATTGATCCAAACCATTGATTTGATCAGTCATTGGGTTCTTACCTTCACCACGCTGGCAGACTTCAAAGAGGAGAAGATTCCTCCTCTCAAACTCATTCCAAACGCAGTCAATTTCGGCATTTTCTGGCGCAGAAGCAGAGTTCTGTAAGGAGTCTGCTGCGGACGGTTTTCGCACTCCAGCCTTCCGCACCGTCTCAAGCAACAAAAGTGACTTCCTTGCATGGCCTATAAGAAAGAGAGAGAGAGAGAACAGAGGGAGGATCTTCGGCTTGGACGTGAAGTACTAAGCAGTTTTTTTTTCTTCTATTTTTATTTTTCTTTTTCTTTTCTTTTATTTTCTGTGGAGATTAGCCCACTCATGTGCGGCTAAACCTCTTAGCTAGGGCTAAGAGGTGAAGCTTGTAGCGTGATGGGAGGCCTCTTTGCTTGTGCCTTTTGTTCAGACTGAATTTGATGTTGATTTGGGGTTTTTATTAAGGGAATGTTTTTAGTCTTTAATGGTCCATTGTGACTGAAATTACAATGGGTCTGCGATGGCTTTGAGCATGTTCTTTTCCTCTTTATGTTTATGACGTCATGAAGCCTCGTTGTTCATCATCGTCTCCTGGGCATGATCGGATGACGGTACCCTTCCTAACCTTCATAAACACGTTGATTGGTTGGTAAGTAGTTTAATTTTGTTGTTTGCTTTGTCTCCTGGGCATGGTTTAGTGATGGAATCCATTCTAATTCATATACCTTTCATCTCTTGAAAATCATATCAATGGCAGTTCAGTTAATTTCCCTGATTTTTAATCCAGGCATAAGATCTCCCTGATCTCAACAAGTGGATCCTCTGAATTCCTAGTTTCCCTTCTCTGATTTTTCCTAAGTTTTAGATTAATATTTCATCATTATTCTTCAAATACAATTGATTTAGATTTCATCTCATTCTAGTTCTATTTCTACTTAGTTTCAGATAACGTACAGGTTTCAGTCCCTGTGGATTCGACCTCGGTCTTACCGAGTTATTACTACATCACAACCCTATACTTGGGGTGTGAACAAGCACCACAATCACATAGGATGAAATAGCTACAATGTTTGGCACATCAGTGATGTGATGTAAAACATTGCATAGATCATCCCCATAACTATGTTGGCCAGCCATTTAGTGATCCATAACTGTCCAAGTGATCACTTTGAAGGAATATAGATAGACTAGTAATGCAACCCTCATCACATATATTGTAATATCAACATCTTAGTCATAATCAACTCAAAATCAACCTAGTACATAGAAGGAATATAGATACACTAGTAATTCTCCTCAATATCTTCTATATGGATATTTACTTTTGGAAGGTCAATTTTGAGTTTTTAAACCATGAAATAGAAGATAATATAATTTCAAGCGGGCACCAGAGAATTGCATTATTCAAAAAGTTGTATGTATGTATGTATGCCATAGCCCTAGAATTGGGTTGGGCACCTGTGTTGAATAGGAGTTGTTTGCCAATTGATTTAAACTGTGCATTTTGTTTGCACTTTGTGGATCACCTGATGAATCCACCGACCTATTCTGGCACTCATATTGTCATTCCTATGTAGGTGAAGTTTCGGGAGTTCATTCCTAGCGTTTTGGTTGGATCCTTTCTTATTATTTTTGGTCTATCTAGTGACTCTTATCAACTACTTGTAAATGTATTAGCTCGAAATTGATGGAGCAGACCCGGATGTGCGTCGGAGCTATCCGGATGTTGAGCGGGGATTCCTAGAAGGTGGGAACTGCTGTTATGACCATGATGAATGTCACGCCCTAAACCCAGAAATCAAATTCACAGGAATCTCGATCACCAAATCCTGTGCTGACAGCCTCCGTAGTACCCCATTCTCGGCTTCTAGCATCCATATGCCAAATTCCGATCCTAGGATCCTACAAGGAGGATTTTTTTTTCTTTTTGCTCAATGCATATTTAACTCGTAATAAGCATAACCACAAGATTACCCAATTCACAAAGGTAACATCATCATCACATATCCACTAATATAATCATTTGAGTACAATGCTAAAAGGAAAAATACATAAATCGAAAATCAGGCTCCAGAAAATCGCTGCACGCTCCAAGCCCAACACTAATGCAACCTAACATTACCAGCACGCATCTATCGTGCATAAGCTTATAGAAATCTTAGAGGGTGGTGTAAGTGTGTGCACAAGGTAAGTGCCAAGTATTTAATATAATGTCATAATCATACAATACCGGAAATACTGACAGTCCATAAATCATATAATGTCGGAATAAATAGAAATGCTGACAAGATTATGAATTATCAGAGTAAACAGAAGTATTGATAAGATCATATATCATATGATAACGGAGTAAACGAAATGCTGATTAGACCATGAGTCATACAATATTAAAATACGCAATACAAATCAACTATGCAAATGAGGAGTCATAGAGAGCCAAATATCAGATGCAAAGGATGCAATGCAATATACATTCCTGATGAGTAACATATATAGCGTCGGCCATACCTAGTCCATATAAATGCAGAAGCACAATAACCCAAATTGCCATATGCCGTAAATGTAATGCAACATGTAGTGCGAATGGAATGACCATGCTGAAGTGTGAAGTCGGGATGGTAGTACGTAGTATCGTAGGCTATGGGGTCCATCACAATGGACTTCTATCTAAACTAGTCCCATACCTAATTTGGATAGTCAGACTCCATGTGCTAAACTCCTGATCTCAGGTCAGTCGTGCGCCCCAACCGAAATCTTGGCCATCGCAAAGGTACACGTAACAAATAGTTGCGCACCACCAGCCCGAGTGGATAGTGAATGAATGAATGGATGAGTATGCAACTCCTACTCAATAAGTCCACATATCAGTACGGTTCATCTCTGGGATCATCACCGGGGTCTATTACACTTTACGCCAGCTTGTCGCCCCTATCCGAGCGCACAACTAGGTAAGTGGAAGAGACCTTACTATCCGCCTGCCAATATTAGGCCCAGCTCGATTATAGCGGACCCATTCCTCAAGTTGGTCAAACTCAACCTAAACATTGCCTCCTCACTCAAGCGGGTAAGGTCACACCCCCTCCCAACCGACCACGACATAGTGGGAGATACGACCTACTGGTATACGGCCCTCATGTGCTTATATATATCCACTCGGTCTCGACGTTGGGGCATCTCCTGGCCCGGAGGTTTAGGGATTTTCACCCAAGGACATCTATGGCGCCCGTATACTAGAACCAAATATTTCCGGTGTCCCATCTAGCCATCCACGACATGCCTGTGAGGCTATGGCCCCGATGTCGCTAAGGCGTACAGTAATCATAATGCAAAAAGCATGAGTCATAGAATCCAGTCATGCATCAATCCCGTGCATACCGTGCGCTCATGTGAGACAATCTTCGCCTATCAAGGAGTCTCATAACAGTCTGCCTAATGACATATGCAATGGTCAACCACATCTCATGCAGATGATGCGTATGGGCATGAATCATGATGCTATGCAGTCACATACTCATAATCGATATCAATAATCTGGCATCGACAATTGACCTCAACAATGTGGACATTTAACCAACATTGTCCCCCAAGGAATGGCGCACAAAGAGCCTAACATAATGGACCCATGGCCTCACACCACGGTCAACACCATGGGCCTTACTCAAGAGCTTAATACACATCACAATGGGCCTAATATACATCACAATGGGCTCCTTCACCTGGCCCTCAAATGCATCATAATAAGCCTCAACACCTGGGCCTCAATATACATCACATTGAGCCTTAGACATGGGCTGAATACAATCACGTTGGGCCTCAAATATGGATTGCATATACATCACATTGGGCCCCGACAATCAAAATCGGTAATCGGCCACGACAAATCAGAATCGGTAATCGGCCTCCATCCATAATCGACAATCGGCCACGACAAAGCCTCGATCGATAATCGACAATCAGCCGATCAAGGCCTAAGGGAAGGTCACAATGTGGACATCTAGCCGTCATTGCCCAACAATGTGGACATCTAATCAACATTGCTCCCAACGAATGGCCCACATAGGGCCAAACATATAGTGGGCCCATGGCCTCACACAATGGTCTCATAAATCAAGTGGGTCGCATCACATGGGCCTAATGCACATCGCTATGGGCCGCATCACATGGGCCGGAAATACATCTCAATGGGCCTCATCATATGAGCAGGAATATATCATAATGGCCTAACTAAATGGGTCAGAAACACATCTCAATGGGCCACGTCGTATGGGCCGAGTATACATCTCAATGGGCCTCATCATATGAGCAGGAATATATCATAATGGCCTAACTAAATGGGTCAGAAACACATCTCAATGGGCCATGTCGTATGGGCCGAGTATACATCTCAATGGGTCATGACCCATGGGCCCTAGTACATCGTAATAGGCCGCAACCCGTGGGCCTCAAATACAATAAGTGGGCCACATCAATGGGCCTCATATATACACTTCAGGTGGGCCCTGCTCATGGGCTTCAAATACATAACATGTGGGCCCTACACATGGGTCTTATACGCATTAAATGGGCCACGTATCTAAGCCTTGAACACATCAAATGGGCTACGTGTCATGGGCCCAATACATGTCACAATGGGCCTTGCATCAATGGGCCGCACTAATGAGCCTCGTACACATCAAGTGGGTTATGGACCTAACAAGACAAGCAGGTGGCCCGCACATGAGCCAAACACATCATGATGGGCCACATACGTCACAATGGGCCGCACTAATACATCAAGGCGGGCCTCCAGGATGGGCTACAAATATATCAAGGTGGATCATAAAACATCATATTGGCCTCGACAAAGGCCATATATACATAATAGGTGGGCCATATTCATGGGCCCTCAAATACACCACATGAATGGTCATAAATATATCAAGGTGGGCCTCATTATATGGGCCGCACCAAAAATCATTTCAATAGTTGTAGGTATAATATGTGTATCACTACACCCATGGCCCACGTACGATGATCAGCAATGTCTAAACATTATCCATGTACATTGGCGCCATCCAAACATTGTCCAGCACTATCCCAACATTATGGATGGTGTGGATACAAAATACATACATCTAGATGGGCCGCACAAGTGGACGGTATGGATGGAGCACGCACAACATGGTGGGCCTGTACAGTGTAGGCGGGCCTAGCACATGCAGTAAGCGGGCCCTGCGCCATCAAGACAGGTAGACAGTGCAGATATAAAATAGATACATCGGGGTGAGTCCCACCATCTAGCGGGCTAAATGGTGCGGATATACAATACATTTATCATGGCGGAATCACACACTGAAATGGGCCTTATATACGCTTTATTGGGCCTCGACCCATGGGCCTTGAATACATCATAATGGGCCTCATAACATGAGTTTCATATATATCAAGGTAGGTCTCAACAACAACCACAATTACATCAAGATAGGCCTAGTCACATGGTCCTCATATATATCAAAGTGGGCCACACCCAATATAAGTGGTGGTAATAGCTTCTACCATTAAAATTTTCAAGACCTTACAAGGATGGACGTCATAGATAAAGTACATGTCTCATAGTGGGGCCCACACCAATAGAAGGTGTGGATTACAAAACATACATCAGTGGTTCCCATGCGGGGCCCACCATAATATTTATTTTCCATCCAGCCCGTTGACAAGGTCATAGGGGCCCACCATGTAACATCCCGAATTTTTGCCAACCTGGAATTAGGCGTCTTTAGGCGATGGGACAATCCTAACTCCTATTTAACTTCTCAAACACTCAATTCAAGGGTCATAAATCCCTTCTTCAAACCATTCTCTTGAAAACCTCACCTTTCCTTCACAAATCTCACCTTTCACTATCTTGTTCTTTAAATGTTTCTAAGTACTTTTACATTAGACACTATTCTTAAGGTTTAAGTGATGAAGAACAATACTTAAACTATAAATTGCTGTAATTAGTAAATACAGAAATAAAATGGGCTTTTAACCAATACCCTTATGGAATTTCACAAAACGAATAGGTTATCTAGAGCATCCGCCTCTCCTGCCCTAGGATTTCCTTCTGTTATAATTAGGGCATGCTTTAGTAAGTATTGATAACTTGAATCACTGTATGTACCAACTACAAAGGCCTAAGTACCACCTCAGACAGAAATCTTACAGGACTAAATCCTTTAGAAATTTGACAAAGTTAACTAAGTGCTAAACCAGATTAGCTACGAAATTCACTTGATCCACTTTAGATATGATCTGTAAGACCCAAAACTTGTAGAATCATTAACGCTAGGTTACCCTAAAATCTCGGATCAATCTTATTAACCAGTTGCTCTCGGGAGCACATCGAAACTCCGTATCAGATCTGGACCGCACATCGAAAGTTCGATTAACACAAAGTTAAGGAATTAGGACCACCTTGCTGGGCTTGACAACCAACTCGAAAATCAAATCCAGATAGTGTCCCAGCGCTATTCGCTTGAGCTTGGAGCGGGGAGTGTGAGAAATGTGAAATTAATTAAACATAAAATATAAATTTAGAAAATCTGGCACATGTCACTTGCGGATCAGTTATAAGGATTCCAACCATCAGAATCAGGCCAGATTACACCCTCGGATCAGGAGAAATTTTATACACATGTCCATGTACTCAGAATCTCCGATCGAGATCCACTGACCATTGAACTGAAACTGGTCCGCCATTTACGATCTGAAATTTCGACTGAAATGAAAACTTAGCCATACCTAGATCTAGTATTGGTGAGTTTAAGTCCGGCCTTTGGCTCAAGAGGGGCCGCCAGAAGTCCTCCGTTGAGCTGAAACTGACCCACTTTGGATATAACCTAGGTATACCTTGACCTGAAGTCTATTTTGGTGAGTTTTTAGGCTATATAAGGACCTTAAAATCCTCTCTCATTCGGCCATACGAATTTGAGAAAAACCCTAGGAGAGAGAAGAGAGAAAAGAGAGAGAAAGTGTGAGAGAAGTGCGAGAACCTCCCTGCTATTCTCCCCTGTTATTCTACAAGCTCAACCGCACCATTCTTATCGCTTTTCCGGCGATTTCGACCTCGTTTCTAGGTAAGAAACCCTAATCCTAACCTGTTTTGGGGTTTTGATAGTTGTAGGTTATGAAATAGTTAACCTATTTCATTCTACAGGCTACCAAACTGCCGAATACGAAAGCTTAGCAAACCTATCGAATTCGTTATGATTCTACGATAAAAGGTGCGGACTTTAGGTGTATAGGTTATGGTTTTCAATGCTTTCAATGTCAGATAATGATAGATTCATGATCTACATGCAATTACACATGTACAAAGTGTTGTCTGTTTTTCGTTTCGATTAAAGACGAAGAATATGGAATTTTGTGTATTCTAGGTATTTGTAGAAAGTACCGTATACGTATAAATTTTGAAAATGTGTTTGCCATGATTATTTGTTGTATGAACATATTATATATGTGTATAATACTTGCTTGGCGAAAGGGCTCGCCCTAATACATGTTTTGCTTATATGCACTATGTATGTTGAAATAGTGTATTCTAAGTATTTGTGAAAATGCTTGTAAGAGTAAGTGCTTAGATAATCATGCTTTAGGTAGGTGTTGAGATGGGATTCTCAACTACCTTAGAAACGTATATGATTTCCTCCATGATGGTTGTTTAATTTAATCGCTTACTATGAAATATATGTGTTTGTATTTCTTGTGTACATTGTGCTTTGTAACATGCTTTATGACATGTTTGTTAACATGCTTGAATTACTTTGTTTATTATGCTTTACTCCACATGCTTCTGAATAAAGATTGATTGTGATTGGGACTATGATTATAGTCCAGACAATCGGTACCAAACTTGAGTTCGTGTTTGAGATTCATTTCACCACTTAGGATGTGTCTGACGAACCCGAGTCGTACTTCGGCTGACGATAGTGGTTGGCCATGCGAAGTGCTTGTGCACTTCATGTCGTTCAACTTGTTGTGAGCTCGAGCTAGCCAAGCTTGTCAAGTAACCTGATCTGTCTAATGTATGTTCACCATGTTTGGATGCCTCTGCTTGAACCTAGGGTACCAAACTTACCAGTGAAATTCCGTTAACCATGGTACCTCGATCTGCTAAGACTCTTGAGCTGGGCATAGTGGTATGGGACACCGTGGTCGAGCTGTCGGCCTACGCTGGGGCTACGTGCCTCCCCGTAGTGTCCTTTGAGCAACCAGACTCGTGAGCCGATTATGGTGGTATGGGATACTATATTCGAGTTGTCGGCCTACACTGATTGGTGATGAGCCCTTTGTAGTGACCTCGAGCATACTCTGCATTTGCGGTGAGGCGACGAGTTTTGCCGCAGTGTATAGAGTATGAATTAGGCCTGTATCAATTTAGTGATGAACTGTTAAAAAGGTGATGGGGGAGTGGTGTAACGATTATGTATAACAGCCCTAACAGCCTTTGCAGCGCCCTAGAACCAAACTATCGTATGAGATTATCTAGGTTTGACGACCCTAGAATGGATCATGTTTGGGAATGATACAAGGGAGGTACCTTAGTTTCCCAATACTGCTGTTTGAAATGGACTAATAACAACTCGGTAATCATGCTTATCATCGCACTGCATGTGCCTGGAAGATGTGGAGCACTGAGGAATGAAAGCATGCTGCGAACGTAAGATGGTGTCGCATGAGGGAGTATGTCAGTGAGGGCATGCATCATGACTGCATTCATACTTGCATTAATAAGAGTAGTTAGAAGTGTTTGATTATACTGCTTTATCATTATTGCTTGACTGCTTTGATAACATGTTAACCTATGCTTTATTGTTCCACTGAGTTGATCACTCACTCCCATGTTACGAGACGGTGTTGTACACACCAACTAGATTGTCTTAGCTGTAGGTGATGGCGATGCTTATGAAGCAGAGCCGGACTACTACTATGATGTTGAGAAGGAGTCCTCCTACACGTAACTCTCTGACGGGTCTATGAAGACCTAAAATTGCATTGACGGGGCTATGGTATTTGGGATAGAAGACATTACACTTCCTCAATTTGGTATATTTTGGAATTGTACTAGTAAATAGTTAACCTGGTAACATTATCACACTCTGGAGACTCACCACAGTTTATATAGTTTATATATCTATCACAGTCTTCCGCTTGCTATCTCACTTGTCTCTAGAGTATAATATGCTGTTTTGGCTTAATCTCACTCATGTTCAATGCACTAATACAAACAACATTCCATAATCATTCATTATGTTGCATAAGTGATGCGTTGGAACTCGGGAGTTGAGTTTATGCTCGACCCCCAATTTTCAGGGCGTTACACACCATAATATTTATTTTACATCCAAACTGTTCATAAGGTCAGTCAGACCTGGGGTGGGCCTGGGGCCCACCAAAATGCTTGTTTGATATCCAACCTATTGGTGAGGTCACACGGACCACAGGTGGGAATGGGGTCCACCGTAACATTTATTTGTCACCCAACTTGTTCACAAGGTCACACGGTCAGGGGGGGGCACTGGGATGTTTATTTTCCATATAACCTGTTGATAGGGCCACACGACCAAGGAGGGGTCCACCGTAATGTTTATTTGCCAAACAACCTGTTCATAAGGTTACGTGGGCCAGGGGCCCACGGTAATGTTTATTTCTACCCAACCTGTTGATATGGTCACGTGGACCAGGGAGCCCATAGTGATGTGGTTCATAAATCCAGCCCACACATTATGTGTGATGTGGACCAATTTTCAACAACATCCATAATTCAGGTAGGCCCCACTAAGCGATTTATATGTTTAAGGCATATCTTCACATGATTTTAGATGGTATGGCCCACCTGAGTTTCGTATACGACTGATTTTTGGGGTACCCCATAATTTAAAGGGGAGCCATCAAATACACGGTGTTGATGGTCGAAACGCATCATGGTGGGGACCACCGTCCACTACCGTGGACGGACGGCATGAATGAAACACTTGCATCATAGTGGGTGTCACCACCCACTGTTGTGGATGGTGTGGTAAGCCACACATATCACAGTGGGTCCCATGTAGGGCCCACCAAAATATTTATGTGTAATCCAACCCATCCATTATGTGTGTCCCACAAAATTAAGGGTTCAAACCAAATTTCAGGTGGGTCCAAGCTTCACGTGGACCCCAACAATCATTTTCGAGTGGTTTAACATACCTTTGTATAAACGGTGGTGATGTGGGCCATCTGAGAACTATTCATGGCTGATGTTTGGAACCGACACCTCAATGAAGGGGTCCCAACAAATGGACGTCAGGGATTTAGAACACACATCACGGTGGGGTCCACAACTAGGGCCAATGGGGACCCACCCCTTTTATGTGTACCCCAGGACAGCAAGGTGCTTGCCACCTTTTTGTCATATATATATTTTCTTTGTTATCTTAGGTGGGACCCACATTAACCAGATCTACTCCGTCCATTGTATGTGTCCCACAAAATTAGGGGTCCAAACCAAGTTTCAGGTGGGTCCAAGCTTCTTGTGGACCCCAGCAATCATTTTTCCTAATTTTTAACGAAAAATACTAGCATTCTTAATGCCACGGCCCGCCAGATAATGAGATCGGTCTCATTTTTCGGCTCAACTCCTAAAATGATTTGAAAAATAGAATAGACGGCGTGGATTATGTATATACATCAAGGTGGGGCCTGCATAAGTGGCCCACCCCAAAAAGCACCTTTTTCCTTTTTCTCTCTTTTTTTTAGTTAGCTTGTTAGTACACCACCATGTCAATACACACACTCCATGTTAGCCTACCTCTACCACGTCCAGTGTCCAGAGACGCTGGACGGCATGGATATAACACAAACCTCGTGGTGGGTCCCACACGGATGTAGCCCACGTTTCATCAAGGTGGGTCCCACGTGAACGCAGCCCACCGTATTTAAATCAGTCTGATACTTGTGTGTTTCCACCACCATAAGGTAGGGTCCACATGACTTGGACGGTTGGATAAGACATACATCAAGACGGGGTCCATCCAAGTGGGCCACACATCACACAAAAATGAGAAAGAGAAAGAGAGAAGCACCCACTTCTAGATCTTGATCTCCTCCTTCCGCCGAAGCATGCTAGAGCTCCAATGGATGGACTTCAATGGTGGAGATTGATTTTAGAGGGTGAGGATGGGAGATAGGAGGTGGGCCACACCAAACTCTCTCTCATGGGGGGTGGGTCGTGAGTTGCTTGGGAGAAATGAGAGGTAAGAGAGATGAGAGAGATGTGAGATGTGATGTAAAGAGAGAGAGAGAGAGGGATGGGTAAGAGAGTGATGAGTGATGGGGAGGATTGACTTTGGGGAGGGTAGTTGCACTTGGGGATGGGTGTGAGTGATGGGAGTGATGGGATTTGGTACTTGATTGATTGATGGGATTGATTTGACATGTTGTAGAGATTCCCTCAGTATTTGCAACGCTCGGCATTTTATCAAACCGAACGCGGGCCCACATATCCTGGCCAGGGTACCGTATTGGTGTGCAAGACGCGACATCGAACCGCGGCGACGGTGCAATCACATTGGTACAAGTCTCAGGTCGAGTCAACTCAGATATGTGGTACACTTCTCAAGTCACATGCAAATGCTGACAGTCGATCGCGGGTCACCGAAATTCGATCGGGATGACCGTGGAAATATACGGAATAATACGGGCTACGATACGAGTCTTACAATGAAGCTGTCCATTTTTTATGGACAACATTGGAGTCGCCTAACCATTTGGACATGCCGTGTTTATGTATTTGCTCGAAATTAATGGGGCAGGCTCGGATGTGCATCAGAGCTATCCGAATGAGCGGGGGTCCCTGGAAGGTGGGAACCGCTGTTATGACCATGATGAAGCTGTCCATTTCCTATAGACAACATTGAAGGGGCCTGGCCATTTGAACAGGCCGTGTTTATGTATTTGCTCGAAATTAATGGAGTAGAACCAGATGTGTGTCAGAGCTATCTGGATGAGCGGGGGTCCCTGGAAGGTGGGAACCGCTGTTATGACCATGATGAAGCTGTCCATTTCCTATAGACAGCATTGGAGGGGCCTAGCTATTTGGACAGGCTGTGTTTATGCATTTACTCAAAATTAATGGAGCAGACCCGGATGTGTGTTGGAGCTATCTGGATGAGCAGGGGTCCCTGGAAGGTGGGAACCGGTGTTATGACCATGATGAAGCTGTCCATTTCCTATGGACAACATTGGAGGGGTCTGGCCATTTGGATATGCCGTGTTTATATTTGTATTTGCAAGGACCACACCTTTAACCTAAACCATACCCTAAACCTATAACCTAAACCTATTCTCAATTCCCTAAAGCTATAACCTATAACCTATAGCCTATAACCTTACCCTAAATAAAAACCTATAACCAATAACCTATAACCTAAAATTATAACCTATAACCTAACCTTAACCTAAACCTAAACCTATAAACTAAAACCTAAATGTATTCTCAAATCCCTAAACGTAAACCTACACCTAATCCTAATCTCAACTCCTTAGCCTAAACATAAACTTGAAAAACCAAACCTAAACCCGAACCCGAACTCGATTTCCTAAACCTAAACCTACACCTAATCCTAATCTCAACTCCCTAACCTAAACCTAAACCTAAACTTGAAAACCCAAACCTAAACCCGATCCTGAACCTGAACCCAATTTCCTAAACCTAAACCTTAACCTATTCTCAATTCCCTAAAGCTATAACCTATAACCTATAACCTAAACCTAAACATAAACCTAAACCTTAACCTATAACCTAAACTTATAACCTATAACCTATAACCTATAACCTATAACCTAAACCAAAAACCTAAACCTAAACCTAAAACCTAAACCTAAACCTAAAACCTTAACCTTAACCTTAACCTTAACCTTAACCTTAACTTAAACCTAAACCTAAAACCTTAACCTTAACCTTAACCTTAACCTAAACCTAAACCTAAAACCTAAACCTAAACCTAAACCTAAACTTAAACCTATAATCTAAACCTATAAACTAAAACCTAAAACCTAAATGTATTCTCAAATCCCTAAACTTAAACCTACACCTAATCCTAATCTCAACTCCCTAACCTAAATCTAAACTTGAAAACCAAAACCTAAACCCGATCCCGAACCTGAACCCGATTTCCTAAACCTAAACCGTAACCTATTCTCAATTCCTTAAAGCTATAGCCTATAGCCATAACCTATAACCTAAACCTAGGCCTAACGAAAATCTATAACCTAAATTTATAACCTTAACCTAAACCTAAAACCTAAACCTAAACCTAAACCAAAACCTATAACCTTAACCTAAACCAAAACCTTAACCCATAACCTAAACTTATAAACTTAACCTAAATCTAAAACCAAAACCTAAACCTAAAACCTAAAACCTATACTTAAACATAAAACCTAAATGTATTCTCAAATCCCTAAATGTAAACCTACACCTAATCCTAATCTCAACTCCCTAACCTAAACCTAAACCTAAACTTGAAAACTCAAACCTATACCCGATCCCGAACTCGATTTCCTAAACCTTAACCTATTCTCAATTCCCTAAAGCTATAACCTATAATCTAAACCTAAACCTATAACTTTAACCTAAACCTAAAACCTAAACTAAACCTAAACCAAAACCTATAACCTTAACCTAAGCCAAAACCTATAACCTAAACCTTAACCTATAACCTATAACTTATAACCTTAACCTAAACCTAAAACCAAAACCTAAATCTATAACCTAAACCTATAAACTAAAACCTAAACCTAAACCTAAACCTAAAACTTAAATGTATTCTCAAATCCCTAAATCTAAACATACACCTAATCCTAATCTCAACTCCCTAACCTAAACCTAAACTTGAAAACCCAAACCTAAACCCGATCTCGAACCCGAACCCGATTTCCTAAAAATAAACCTTAACCTATTCTCAATTCTCTAAAGCTATAACCTATAACCTTAACCAAAACCTATAACATAAACCTTAACCTATAACCTATAACTTATAACCTATAACCTAAACTTATAACCCATAACCTAACCTTAACCTAAACCTAAACCTAAACCTATAACTTAAACCTATAAACTAAAACCTAAACCTAAACCTAAAATCTAAATGTATTCTCAAATCCCTAAACCTAAACCTACACCTAATCCTAATCTCAACTCCTTAGCCTAAACCTAAACCCGAACCCGATTTCCTAAACCTAAATCTTAACCTATTCTCAATTCCCTATACCTTAACCTATAACCTAATTTCCTTAACCTAAACCTTAACCAATTCTCAATTCCCTATACCTTAACCTATAACCTAATTTTCTTAACCTAAACCTTAACCTATTCTCAATTCCCTAAAGTTATAACTTATAAACTAATACCTAAACCTGAACATAAACCTAAAACCTAAATGTATTCTCAAATCCCTAAACCTAAACCTACACCTAATCCTAATCTCAACTCCCTAACCTAAACCTAAACCTAAACTTGAAAATCCAAACCTAAACCCGAACCCGAACCCGATTTCCTAAACCTAAACCTAAACCTTAACCTATTCTCTATACTCTAAAGCTATAACCCATAACCTATAATCTAAACCTAACCTAAACCTATAACCTTAACCTAAACCTAAAACCTAAACCTAAACTTGAAAACCCAAACTTAAACCCGATCCCGAACCTGAACCCGATTTCCTAAACCTAGACCTTAACCTATTCTCAATTGCCTAAAGCTATAACCTATAACCTAACTTAAACTTAAACCTATAACCGACACTTATAACCTAAACATAAACCTATAATCGACACTTATAACCCAAACCTAAACCCGATTCCGAACTCGAACCCAATTTCCTAAAACTAAACCTTAACCTATTCTCAATTCCCTAAAGCTATAACATATAACCTTAACCAAAACCTATAACATAAACCTTAACCTATAACCTATAACCTATAACCTAAACTTATAACCTATAACCTAACCTTAACCTAAACCTAAACCTATAACCTAAACCTAAACCTTAACCTTAACCTATAACCTAAACCTAAACCTTAACCTTAACCTATAACCTATACTTATAACCTAAACCTAAACTTACAACCTTAACCTAAACTCAAATCCCTAAACCTTAACCTATAACCTAACCTAAACCTATACTTATAACCTAAACCTAAACCTAAACCTATACATATAACCTAAATCTAAACCTTAACCTATAACCTAAACCTATACTTATAACCTTAACCTAAACCTAAACCTAAACCTAAACCAAAACCTATAACCTTAATCTAAACAAAACCTATAACCTTAACTTTAACTTATAACCTTACCCTAAACCTAAAACCAAAACCTATAACCTAAACCTATAAGCTAAAACCTAAACCTAAACTTAAACCTAAAACCTAAATATATTCTCAAATCCCTAAACTTAAACCTACACCTAATCCCAATCTCAACTCCCTAACCTAAACCTAAACCTACACCTAATCCCAATCTCAACTCCTGACCTAAACCTAAACCTAAACATGAAAACCCAAGCCTATACCCGATCCCGATCCCGAACTCGATTTCCTAAACCTAAACCTTAACATATTCTCAATTCTCAAAGCTATAACCTATAACCTATAATCTAAACCAAAACCTATAACCTAAACCTTAACCTATAACCTATAACCTATAACCTAAACTTATAACCTTAACCTAAACCTAAAACCAAAACCTAAACCTATAAACCTAAACCTATAACCAACCAAAACCTATAACCTTAACCTAAACAAAAACTTATAACCTATAACCTATAACCTAAACTTATAACCTTAACCTAAACCTAAAACCAAAACCCAAACCTATAAGCTAAAACCTAAACCTAAACCTAAACTTAAAACCTAAATGTATTCTCAAATCCCTAAACCTAAACCTACACCTAATCCCGCCTCTCAACTCCCTAACCTAAACCTAAACCTAAACATGAAAACCCAAGCCTAAACCCGATCCCGATCCCGAACTCGATTTCCTAAACCTAAACCTTAACCTATTCTCAAATCCCTAAACCTAAACCTACACCAAATCCTAATCTCAACTCCTTAACCTAAACCTAAACTTGAAAACCCAAACCTAAACCCGATCCCGAACCCGATTTCCTAAACCTAAACCTTAACCTATTCTCAATTCCCAAAGCTATAACCTATAACCTATAACCTAAACCTAAACCTAAACCTAACCTAAACATATAACATTAACCTAAACCCAAAACCTATAACCTTAACCTAAACCAAAACCTATAACCTAAACTTATAACCTTAACCAAAACCTAAAACTAAAACCTAGACCTATAAACTAAAACCTAAACCTAAACCTAAACCTATAACCTTAACCTAAAACAAAACCTATTGCCTTAACCTATAACCTATAACCTATAACCTATAACTTAAATTTATAACCTTAACCTAAACCTAAACCTAAAACCTAAATGTCTTCTCAAATCCCTAAACCTAAACCTAAACCTAAAACCTAAATGTATTCTCAAATCCATAAACCTAAACCTACACCTAATCCCAATCTCAACTCCCTAACCTAAACCTAAACTTAAATCTAAACTTGAAAACCCAAACCTAAACCCGATCCCGAACCCGATTTTCTAAACCTAAACCTTAACCTATTCTCAATTCCCTAAGGCTATAACCTATAACCTATAACCTAAACCTAAAACCTAAATGTATTCCCAAATCCCCAAACCGAAACCTACACCTAATCCTAATCTCAACTCCCTAACCTAAATCTAAACCTAAACTTGAAAACCCAAACCTAAACCTAATTTCCTAAATCTACACCTTAACCTATTCTTAATTCCCTAAAGCTATAACCTATAACCTAACTTAAACCTAAACCTATAACCAACACTTATAACCTAAACCTAAAACCTAAATGTATTCTCAAATCCCTAAACCTTCACCTACACCTAATCCTAATCTCAACTCATTAACCTAAACCTAAACTTGAAACCCCAAACCTAAACCCGAACCAGAACCCGATTTCCTAAACCTAAACCTTAACCTTTTCTCAATTCCCTAAACCTTAACCTATAACCTAACTTAAACCTAAACCTATTACTTACACTTATAACCTAAACCCAAACCTATAACCTAAATGTAATCTCAAATCCCTAAACCTAAATCTACACCAAATCCTAATCTCAACTCCCTAACCTATACCTAAACTTGAAAACTGAAACCTAAACCCAATACCGAACCCGAATCAGAACTTGATTTCTTAAACCTAAACCTTAACCTATTCTCAATTCCCTAAAGCTATAACCTATAACGTATAACCTAAACCTAAACATAAACCTAAATCTAAACCTAAACCTATAACCTTAACCTAAACCAAAACCTATAACCTAAACCTTAACCTATAACCTAAACGTATAAGTGTAGGTTATAGGTTTAGGTTTAGGTTAAGGTTGTTTTTCTTTTCATTTTTCTGGATCACCTCTCATGTGTTCTCTCTCTTTTCATTTGTTTTTTTTCTATAAGATTGTTTGTGTTTGGATGGATACAGTTTATGTTTGGATGAATGTAGTTTATGTCTGGATGAATTTACGTAGTTTGGGTTTAGATGGATGTGAATGTGAATGTGAATATGATGAAATATATTATATAACAGGTGTATATCAGGAAGAATATGATGAATTATATTCTAACAAGTGTATATCAGGAAATTTGAGATGGAATATTTTCTTAAGAAAAAGAGACTTTTACCTACAAAATATTTCCTAGGTAAAAGTCTCATTAACGTTTTTTAGCTATAAAGCCTTTCGTCGTGAGAAGGCTCATCCAGGTTTTTAGCTACGAAAATTATCGTAGCTAAACGTAGTTAGAAAACTTGTTACCAGCCTTTGGCGACGAATATTTTCGTCACTGAAAGTTGCATCCAGGTTTTTAGCTACAAATATTTTCGTAGCTAAAACTAATTCTTTCGATTCTTTCAAAATTGTTTGCAGCCTTTAGCAACGAACATTTTCGTCGCTAAAAGCATCATCCACGTTTTTTAGCTACGAAAAATTTCGTAGCTAAAAAAAAACCTTTCGATTTTTTCTAATACTTTTTATAGCCTTTGGCGACGAACATTTTTGACGCTAAAAGTAGTCTCTTCCACGTTTTTAGCTACGAAACTTTTCGTAGCTAAAAGTAAACCTTCGGTTTTCTTTACAGCATGTCGAGACGAAAATTATCGTCGCTAAAAGTCTCATCCATGTTTTTTTAGCTACGAAAATTGTCGTAGCTAAAAATAAACCTTTTGATTTTTTTCCAAAACTCTTTACAACCTATAGCGACGAATATTTTTGTCGCTAAAAGTCTCATCCACTTTTTTAGCTACGAACATTTTTGTAGCTAAAAGTAAACCTTTTGTTTTTTTTTCAAAAACTATTCACAACTTTTAGCGACGAAAATTTTCGTAGCTACAACTCTCATCCACGTTTTGTAGCTACGAAAATTTTTGTAGCTAAAAGTAATCCTTTTGAAAATTCTTCATAGCCTTTAGCGACAAAAATTTTCGTCGCTAAAAGTCCCATCCATGTTTTTTAGCTACGAACATTTTCGTAGCTAAAAGTAATTGTTTCGATTTGGTTGAAAATTTCTTCATAGCCTTTAGCGACACAAATTTTCGTCGCTAAAAATTTCAAAATTCAAAAATTTTGTCTACGAAAATTTTCGTAGCTAAAATTAACTTTGCGAGGAAAAACTGAAAAGAACCTTTAGCGACGAAAATGTTCGTCGCTAAAGGTGACTTTTAGCCACGAATTTACAATTTTGTCGCCAAAAGTAAACTTTTAGTGACGAAAATTATTTTCGTTGCTAAAAACCCATTTTTTTGTAGTGTGTCTTCCCACTCCTAAGAGTGGTGATAGACTTAGCTTGCTCCATTTGATTTGAAGAGCTTGGATCACTTATTTCGTATTATGGTTTGGGATTGGGGAAAGGTTGGGCTGGAAAAATCTTTTTTTCCCCAATTGAATTTTTTGTCTCACGCCCTTGTATGGCCTTTGAAATGTCTTGAGGGGTCTGCAATATACTCTGAGCGATAAGCTCTTGGTTTTGAATATGTTTCCTGACCGGATCTTCTTGAGGTCTCCCTATGGATTTTGATTGAAGAAACCTTGAGTAGCAGTTTGTCCATTCCTCCAACTGAAGTTTGGATGATTTCTCCAACTAAGATTGTATGTATTGGAGGTAGATCCATTGAAAGGTCTTTGGTAATTGTTCACGGCATTGGATTGCTAATTCAACACCTCTTGAAAGGCAGGTATTGTTGGACAATTTTCAGTTGTGTGAACGTTGCATGTACAAATACCGTAAACAGTTTCCTTAACCTTATCCTTCTTTAGTTTCATGCCCTCAGATTTTCTTATGAGATTAGACATTTTAGTATTGATATCATCATCCTCTTTCAGAAGGTATAATCCACCCCTCTCCTTTGATTGATGGGCTTAGAAGCGGTGCTTGATTTTAGGTAAGTGTCTCATGATTGTGCGTTTTCAGCAAGTCTATACAAATAGTCCCACACATCACCGACATTTTTATTCATGAATTCCCTGTTACACATTGTCTCGACCAATTAGCGCATGGAAGATGTCAGTCCATCATAGAAAAAGTGTGTAATGCACCACGTTTCAAAACTGTACTGTGGGTATGAACTAACAGGATCCTTGAACCGCTCCCAACATTGGAAGAATGTTTCATCCTTCTTTTGGGCGAAGTTTATGATTGACTTTCTAAGGGTGTTCGTTTTATGATGTGGAAAAAAAATTCTTTATGAACTCCATTATCATGTCATTCCATGTGCCAATAGATCTGAGACATAGTGAATGCAACCACGTCTTCACTTTCTCTTTCAAAGAAAAGGGAAAGAGTTTCAGTTTGACTGTATCCTCAGACACGTTAGGAAAATATAAAGTGGTTATGATCTCATCAAATTCTTTGAAGTGTAGATATGGACTTTTAGATTTTAAGTCCATAGAATTTTGGAAGGAGTTGGATCACCCCTAGCTTAATATCCATGTGTCTCGTATTTTCTGAAAAAACCATGCATAAGGGCGTGCTCACCCTCACCGGTTGTAAATAATCTCATAAAGTACGAGGCGGGGATGCTTGAAGCACCTTATTCTCATCCTGGACTTCCTCAACCCGAGGTTGAGGTTGTCTTCCCGGTTCATTGACCGGTTGATTTGCAACCATCACTTTAATTAACTCTGAGGATCTCGAGTAGTGTCTAATCCTGTGATGGATAGATAACCCCTCAACCAATCGTCATTCACTCAAAAGACGTCGAGTATTGTCACAGACCCACTTGGGCATGAAACACTCTCAGCCCTCAATTTCATATTCTAACATAAATCTAAAAGAGAGAAAGGAAATAGAAATCTAGAAATAGAAAGAGAGAGAGAGAGAGAGAGAATTGGAAAGAAGTTACCAAATTAGAAGTTCCTAATTAAAATCCTGCAAAATAAAACAAAACAATTCAGTTTCTAAAAACATAAATTCTAAAATTAGAAAGTTAAAAACTATTTGAGAAAGTAAACTAGTTTCTAAAAATGAAAAAGGAAAGTTTCTAAAAACAGAAAATAGAAAGTTTCTAAACCTATAATTAAAAAGCTTAGTTTCTAAAATAAAACAGAAAAAACCCTAATCCTAAAAATAGAAAACAGAAAAACCCGAATCTTAAACTAATTCAAAAACTAGCTATTCTCAAAAAAACGCAATTGTTAGTCCTCAGCAACGACACCAAAAATTTATTCACAACCCCAAGTGTAGGGCCACGATGTAGTAATAATCTTGGTGAGACTGAGGTCGAATCCATAGGGACTAATCTCGTGTGTTTTCTGAAAGCAACTAGAAGAAGAACAAGAAAAAGATGAAAACCTAAATCTAAAATATTTGAGAATAATTGTCAGAAATTTAATAGAAAAAAACTTAAGAAATTCAAAGGTGGGAAACTAGGGTTTACAAGGATCCACTTGTAGAGATCAGGGAGATCTGTGCTTGATTCAAGTCACACGATTGGAATCGGAGTCCCATCCTATCCAATTGGAAGATATCTTAATAAAATCAAATTTGAACTTCCTTTGACCTAGTTCTCAATAGATGAGAGGTGAGAGAACTGGAAGTGATTACATCACAAAACCATGCCTAGGAGACAAGGCAAACAATAGGATTTACCAATTCCATAACCAATCTGAGAGAATTGGGAAAGTTAGCGAGGATTCCATCATCCAACCATGCCCAAGGGACGATAGAGAACAACAGGATTTCTTAATTTCACATTCTCAATACATGAAAAGAACATACTCAAAGCTATCGCAGACCTATTGTAATTTGAGTCACAACTAACCATTAAAAACTGGAAGTATTCCTTATAATCAAACTAGAATCAAAGAGAGTTCAATATAAACATGAATCAAAGTAATAGAAACATCTCATCACGCTACAAGCTTCACCTCTTAGCCCTAGCTAAGAGGTTTAACCAACCTCTGACATGATTGCACTAGAATCTCTTAAGAAAAGCATAAAAATAACTAAGGAAAAAGAAGAAAAACTCTTGGCGATGGTTTCTCCACACTTTTGCTCCACTCCTCAAACCCTAGATGATGTCTCGGGGTGCCCTATTTATAGTTTTAGGTCTTAAACTTTTGCATTGAGTGAAGATTTTTGGAAACCGTCTCAAACTTACGCAGCCCGCGCAAAAATTACGTAACCCTCGACCGGTTGTGGGCCATCCTCGACCGGTCGAGGGTCTCCTTCGACTGGTCGAGCAACACGAAGATTTAGAAGTTTTACACATTGGAGTTCGAGTTGAGACACCTTCGACCAGTCAAGCCTCGACCGGTCGAGCAGAGCCCGGGACTGGTCGTGCATAGCCTAGACTGGTCGAGCCGAGGGCAGGACTGGTCAAGCCGGAGCCAGGACTAGTTGAGGATCACCGAATTTCACTTCAAAACTCTGATTTTCTTCATTCTTGACTTGGTTTTCTTGGATCTTTAGTATGTACATTCTTCATTCTTGGTTTCATCAGATCCAATCTTGGCTTTGGTGATTCTTGAGTGTTAAATTCATGTTTTTAACATCCTTTTCAATCCAAGATCTTGAATTCACCTTTCAACACAAACATGATTAAAATATAATATTAAGCATTATCATGTTCATAAAACTAAGTAATAAATAGGGTCTAATATGCAATATTTTACCCTCAACACAGTTGTATCTTGGGGATCCAAGAAACAGACCTGCATAACGCACTCGACTATGGAATCTGAATTCATAGCCCTGACTGCAATAGGCAAAGAAGGTGAGTGGCTAAGGGATCTTTTATTAAAATCTCTTTTTGCATAAAGCCTATATCGGCTGTGTCACTACATTGTAATAGTAAAGCCAAATTAGCTAAAGCCTATAACGACACTTATAATCGTAAGTCTAGACATATAAGTCTTCGATATGATTATGTTAAACAATGGATTCGAGATGGAATCATTACTATTTCCTATGTGAAATCAAGCAATAACCTAGCAGACCATTTTACTAAACCTCTATCGAGAGAGGTAGTAAAGGCTATATCTAGAGAGATAGGGTTGAAACTCTTTAACCAAAGTTCCACCAGTGATGGTAACCCAACCTAAAATCAGAAAATCTCTAATTTCGGGTTTGATGGCTAAAAACAAGTTACTAACATGTGGAAAGTTTTCAGCACTAAATTATTTACGACCTCATCCATAATAGATAAGTACTAAGCGTTACGAAAAAGGATTGAGTCTTAGAACTCTAAATGAAATCTAGTCTAAAGGACAAGTGTCTTATAGTAACAAAGACACTGGAAGGATTTTACCTATGTGAACGTAGAGATGGTGTTGTCTCTCATGAGAGTTGGAGTTTTCTCTTGGGATCGTTCATAAAATAGGATGAGCACATGGCCATTAATCGTGCTAAGTAAGATTGTACGAACTCTTAAAACACATAGTGAATATGTGTGCGGTTTCTCCGGATCTGTTATCTAGGAATAACTGGTTCAATGTTACGGCTATCAGTCATTTCAATAAAGCTCTGAAATACTTACGCTAAGGGAAGATTCAAATCGAAAGATATCTTTCTTTATGCATATAAGCTGTTTATTCTAGCAGAAATATTTTTTTCGAAAAAAATATATTTTAAAAATTAAGTGGCAGATTGTTGTAATATATTGATTCTTAATATATTTTAATAAAAAATATTATATAATATATACAAAAAATGTTTATAAAAATACTTTTTTTCATGGCTTTTAGGAATAGTCCCACATTGGAAAAGGAGAAGAAGATTTTTTGGTTTATATGAGGATGGTGGAGTATTGTAATGTTTACCCACCTAGTCCGAGGAGAATCGGGCTTGTGTATTGCAATGCGACTGGAACACCCGCGCGCGCGCTCGTGCTCGGGTTCAGTCTCGGTCACGGGCTCGGTTGAGGGCGTGGGCATGTGAGGCAGTGTGGGTGTGTGGTTGTGTGGCCGTAGAGGTGCTAGTGGAGTGCTTTGCACTTCGCACGTCCGCATCGTGTCGTAGAGGTTCGCTCCTTCGTGACCTTATGCGATACGTGTGTGAGTTGCGGTACACCTAAGAGCTTAGGCAGATAGTTGGCTAGAAGACTAGATGACTGAATGAGGTTCCTCAGTATATATAGAGGCAGGAAATATGACTGTTGTAGGTAGGTGTAACTCTTCATGCAATTCATTGCAGACAATGCAGAAATTATTGTATGTGGCTAGCCCTAAAAATGGCTAGCAAGTATCTCACAACAGTCAGCATGCAACAACAATTATGGCACATGCACAATAGCTAGAAACTGTCAATAACCGCTAGTTTCTCCAACAGCTAGAAAACAGTTAATGAGATTTATTTCCCTGAACCATAACCCCCAGCCACCATTACCTATATAAACGGGGCCTGGATGGGTTTCCAATCCATCACAACTCACTCCAGCATAACTTAGACGAACCATAGCCGCTTCACTCCTATAGACTAGAGATTCCAGCAAGATAGTAAGGTTCATCTGAACCATTGCCTGAAGATCAGACCAGCAGTGTGGTCTAGAACGGTTCATCTGCACCATTAGCTGAAGAACAGACTAGTGCAGTGGTTTAATTCACAGTTCTTCTTCTTTCTTTCTTTACTAGGATTTTTCCTTTTTATTTTCTTCCTGGTACTATGTAACAGAGTTCCATTGGTGGGTCTTCGTATTTGCTGAACGTAGACCCACACCAGGCTCATGGTATCGTAGAAGCAATTTGCATGTAACCTTTTCAGTATACTCAATTTACTTGAGTATGGGCAAATAACGCTTTAAGTACAGCGTTCCAAACGTGCTTCAGCCTGTTCTTATTTCCAGATCATTTTGGTTTTTCGATTTCCATAATTTTACATAAAAGCATTATTTTTGTAATTTTTCTCAACAGGTTCACATATGCACGTGATTGATTTACGTGCATGAGCATGGAGCAATGCAAACTGCAGGAGCATCAAAGTTTTACTCTTCTTTTATTCCGTGAGAAATGACCACGTACACAGCCATTTCTTTCTCGCCTATCGTGTATCCCATCCGTCCAAAAGGTGGGCCATACCATGATGATCACTTTTTATCAAAATCAATCCAGTCCACTCATTGGGTAGGCCACAAAAGGAAATTGGGTCATACCATCATCAGTCCATTGATTTGAACGCTGTTTGGGTTGATCCATGGATCTAATTGATTTGCATAACAACTGATCATAGTGATGTGGCCCACATTTTTCCTGGATGAGATATTCCACACACACACGAAAAGTGAGGCACCAGAGGGGCAGAAATGGCTGTATGCTAAACTTAGATACATCAGCTGCATGTAGGAAAGTCACTAAGCTTGACATCAAAGGCCGAAAGTGGGGTTTGATTGCACGGTTCCGAAAACAAAAGAAGAAGAAGAAGAAGAAGAAGAAGACGTACGCATTGGATCCCATAAAGTGGCCCACTTTAGCTCAGTGGCCATGTAGGTCCCACCGTCCCAAATTCCGCTCAAAGTATCATCTTTTAGCAGTGCATGTAGTGGTCGCCCTTTTCCTATACGTTGAAAGGGGCGTTTCTCCTGGCTGAAGGAGATACTAAAGGATGGACGTAAGAAATACATGTGAAAGATCAAATGATGTTTAAGTGCTGAATTGCAATTTTAAATTATTTTTAAAGATATTTTAGTCATTAGTTTTTTGTTTTTTTTTTTTTAGAAATTTAATTAAGTTCCACCATTTTCAACATTCATCCTACGGCATTAGGTGAAGGGAAAAGGAAAACTCATATTTTCATTGAAGATTAATCTAAACAATTAATAAATTAAATTCGCCAAATAATTTGAATTAGTGAAAATTACTATAAATATTAAATTTTAATGATAAGTGCTAAAAAAAAAAGTTTTTAAATAGACTTCCAACCAACATTTTTGGATGGTGACTTAGAATCCAAATGGATGGTAAAAGTGTAATGATTACGAATTAAAATATCTGCTTCCTCGTCAGCCGATAATTTGTTTGAGAATTTTTATATTGTTAAAATATTTTTATAATTAATATGATATTTTTATATTGTTAAAACATGACAAAAGTACAATAATGATATTTTTATATTGTTAAAATATTAAATTAATAAAAAAAAAATACACTAATTCTTTATTTAAATAGAAAACTTATAAATTAGTAACAATTACAAATTCTTTTATCAATCTCCATTATATTTGCATTTGACTACCCAATTTTTACCAAATTACTTATTTAAAATAAACATTAAAAAATCATGATGATGCCACTATCACGTTGCGATATTATCATAATGGGCCATCTAAACAGGCACAAAGGGAGTGAATTAGGTGGGGCCCTGAAGGTGTGGCCCGCCTTGATGTATGTATTATATATCCACGTTGTTCATCTATTTTGTCAATTCATATTAGAACACGAGCTAAAAAAAATGAAGTAAATCCAAATTCTAAACAAACGGCCACGAAAGTTTTGGGCCAAAGCTTCTTTTTTTTTTTTTTTTAAACCTCCGTTTAGATCTGTGTGAGTTTTTTCAACAGGTTAGATGGGAAATAAACATTACAATGGGCATTAAGGTGGCACCGTGAAGTTTTCAATGATTGGCATTCAATGACCATTATTTCTTTTGGTGTGGTGCACATGAGATTTGGACGTGCATCATTCTTGGGTTTATGCCCTAAAATGAGTTAGCAAAATGACTGAATAGCACTTGTGTGTAGGAGTGCTAGTTGTGCATCCATTCTCATGAGAACGTAAGAATTTTTTGAGAACTATCTCCCGTGATCTCTCGTGATATGAGTGTAAGATCTGAATTATCCATGTGATAAAGCACCCCATGAAACTCTGTTGAGCCAATTTTTACCATGACCAGAACTTTAGTGGGTTATGGAAAATGAATCAGAATTTCCCTCTCTTTTGTCATAGCCAACCAAAGTATTGTATTAGGGTAGAAGTTGGGCCTAGGGTTTCAGGGGGGTGCATCACATTGACAGTTCAGATCCAGTACTCATATCATAGGTGATAAGTTCTCAAGAAATTTTCACAAGTTCTGTTGAGAACTGATGCACAAGTGAACGGCCACAAATTCACACCGAACTCATGTGAACTTTTTGAGAACTCATCATAGGTGATGTGAGTCCAAAATCTGAACGGTTCAAGTGATTCAACACCCCATGAAACCCCCAGGGCCCAACTCTTACTTTGATCCAAAACTTTGGTGGGCCATGAAAGAAGAAAACATTTCCCTCCCTTGATTTGCATCTCTCTTTTCTATGGACTAGTAGAGTTTTAGATCAGGGTGAAAATTGGTCCATTGGAGTTTCATGGAATTCCGCATCACATGGACCATTCGGATTAGAGGCACATGACAGGTGAGCAAAGGTGTGCAGGTGCACACGTGAGCATGCCTAATGCCTATGTGTGTAAGTAGCTTCTGATTGGAGGTCATGCCTCTCATCCAATAAAATCACACCATCCCTTGCCTGCATGAACGCATACCCTCCAAACCCCTCTACACATTATGTAAGCCAGGTTTCATGATAAAAATGGAGAATTAATTAAAAAAATACATACAAGCGGGTGCGTATCTTCAAACATTTGTAGCCCACCTGATGAACGGGAGAAGTGGACTTTAGACATGGCATGACCCACTTGTACATGTCCCACATCTCACACGTGCTTGCTTCCTCTATACTGTTAACAATCCATAAGACGTCTGTAAGATTTGGTCATTAATCAGGTGGACCTATAGCCAACATGCCATGGACAAATGATCAGAGTCCACAGTGACATTTATTAGCCATCCAACCTGTTCATAAGGTCACAGAGACTGTTCATAAGGTCACCGGGAGAGACTTGGATGAAAGGAAAACACAAATATGTTTTCTGTGGCCCCAAGGAAGCTTTCAATGGTAAGTGTTCAATCCACACTGTTTTCTATGGTGTCGTCCATTTCAGGTTTAGATATGCCTCATTTTTGGGTTTATACCATAGAAATGATAGTGGGCCCCACAGAACTTGGTCTCCATGGATCATACATGGACGATCCGATTTGGGGTTTATGACTTAGATTGGGTCCCACAATTTGAACGGTTTAAGCTGAGTAATGCATATGACACGTGTATAATTTTGACTTCGTGTGTATGAACTATCACACCGCCAGAGTATCAATATCTTCTCATGAGGAAGAAAGGAATCACAATGCTTTTGGGTGCTGACTTTGATGATTGGATTCAAAAGATCTCTCGGAAGGGACCTGCTTTTTCATTTATGATAAAAGAGGAAGAGAGAATCAAAAGGACAATGATCAACGGTTGAGATTGCAACCCCAATTAGTGATTAGTGGGTATTTTATTCGATAGAAAAGGACCTTGCTTCGGACTTAAGTATACGTTTCTTTTCACATGTGGACACACACTGTGCAGTACAATACGTGTGCTTTTGTAAGTCTACCCTTGACTCGGATTCAGTAGTAACCCCTCTGTGGGCCCCACCATGATGCATCCGTTTTATCCACACCGTCCATTAATTTTTCTAGCTCGTTTTAGTGCATGGAAAGTAATGGAAAATAATCAATGGTCCGAATTCAACAAACAAATGTCCGTTTATCAGATGTGTTGGAGGATGCAAGTCCAGAAGCCATATTCAATCTACACGCGTACGAACCACCATCGTAGAGCATGCGTTGCATCATGCGTATGAACTATCATCCTTTGATAGAGTATCAAATAACTATGCAGGACTCCTGGGTTATATCTGAGGCCCTCATCAGGCAATCACCGTCTGGTAGATGGCATGTCTTGGATATCCGGCTGTTATGATCAACAGATGGGCCACTCATGTACAGAATAAATGAACGGCCAAGAGAAATCGAGCAACAAGCTCCAAAAGCCATATTCTACGTACATGTAGATCCGAGGTCGGTGCTGTGGGCCCACCACGATTTATGTGTTTTATCCATGCCGTCCGTCCCTTTTTCAGCTCATTTTATGGCATGATCCAAAAAATGAGGTAGATCCAAATCTCGTGTACCACACCACCGGAAACAATGGTAATTGAACGCCTACCATTAAAATCTTTTTAGGGCCCACATAAATGTTTATTTTCCATCCAACCTGTTGATTAGGTCACACCGGCCTGAATGCAGGGAAAACACAAATATCAGCTTGATCCAAAATTTCTGTGTCTCAGAAATTTTTAATGGTGAGCATTCAATGACAACTTTTTCTTGTGGTGTGGTCCACCTGAGATTTTGATATGCCTCATTTTTTGGATCATGCCCTAAAATGAGCTGGAAAATGGATGGACGGCATGGATAAAACACATACATCATTGTGGGCCCCACAGCACCTGCCCAGTGCAAACCTCCATACTGGAGGGCCACTACAAAATCCGAGTGCCTCATCTTATTTCCAGATTGGCCTGATGTTTGTAACACGGGATCTAAACAGTAGAGCCCCGCCTGCTGAACGGATCAGATTTTGCTCACGTGTTTCCTTGTCTCCAGCCAAGCAAATGCATCTGAAAGACGAAAGTGCACTCGAGTGGACTAACTCCAGTAGCAGTCGGCCACCAGCTAAAGAATGGTGGTGACTCTTCGACGATTCACATGGACTGGTTGCAAGGCAATCCAAACCGTTGGAACCGCTGCCACAATTGTAGATAGACAATAACCGAAACACAGCCCTTGAAACTTGAACCACTTGGTATTTTAAATTAACCATCTAACTGATGTCCATTAAATATGAGGTAATGGTTAGGATTGCTAAATCAGTGTACATAGTTATGATTTACCCACACTTTCCACAGCAGTATGGATATCTGTGCATTAGTGCTGGGAAGATCCAGGACCCGAATCGCCTACAAAAACCGTACGTCTAAGGCAGGGTGCTTTGTAAAGAGAATCTTTCGGCCGGCCGGTGACCCCAACACCAGCAGCCAGCTAGATTTGTCAAAGCTCCGTCGGCTCCAGCACGAAAGTCGGGCAGGTTGGGTCGGGTTGGTGCTCAACCCTATAGCCCAACCCATGGTTCCTATCCCTCAACCCTAACCCAACCCAATCCAACTCAACCTTGGGTTAGGAATTCTCAACCTAAGCCCAACCCAAGCAATCTCGGTCGGGTTGGTCAGGTTGGACGGGCAGATACATGCTAATACTTTTGTTATTACATTAGTCTAATAAATTCCTATACGAGTCTTCTTCTTCTTTTTTTTAACCTTTGATTTTATTAATTATATATGTAATTATTTATTATAAAGAATTTTATTTTTTTCTAAATAAACAAGCTAAAATATAGGACAACCACACCTTAATCCATAACTCAAGTGGTAGACTGAGTGAAAAATGCCTCATTTCAACACTAAGGTCTTGGTATTGATCCCTAGTGGGGGTGGCCAACAGTAAGTGTGAACTGACAGTGGGGTGTACTAACAAATATATATATATATATATATATATATATATATATATATATATATATATATATATATATATAGAGGACAACCACTCCTTTAAAAGTCATGTTGTGTAGCACACAATCTATTTGGAAGAGAGAAATTTGGCGTATCTTGTTAACTTGGGTCATCAGAAATAATGTGGACTAATATCCAACGGCACTGGAATTTCTCATGCCTTCAACACAGACAATCCACCCTCAATTATATATCGATTGGGTTCAGGTTGGGTCGGGCAACCTGAGACCTCAACCCAAGCCCACCTAAGCCCAACCCAAGTTTTATCAGGTTGGTGTTTATATAACCCAAGCCCAAGACCAAACCCAGTAAATCTTTGTTGGCATATGTCCTAAATTTAAACGTGCACGACCGGTCATGGGTCAGGTTCAACCGGTCGTGGGAGCGGCTCGACTAGTCGTAGCCCGCTCGACTCAAAGTCCAACTATTTTGGAGGCTTTTTTCATGTCCGGCCCTTCACTTCCACCACCGGTCATTTTCGACCCTAAGTCTAATATGGGGTGACACACGTGGTGGCTCGACTAGTCGTAGCTCCTCTTCGACTAGTCGTAGTTTACGCAAATTCGTTCCGCGAGTTTGCGGATTACGGTAATCTGTGTCCTTTTGCAACTGGAATGCGAAAGGAAAGTTTCCTAAACTATAAGTAGGTGTTCCTAAGGCTTTTCTAGGGTATGAGAAATATTTCTAAAGCCTTCTAAAGGGGTTCTAGGGAAATTAAAGGGTGTAACAAGGGTGAGATTCAAGGTTGTTTGAATCGGATAAGTCCTCTCTCTTGTAATTTCTATTTCATAGTGGATTTCTGTCGCTTTGTGTTGTGGTTTTTTCCCGCAAGGGTTTTCCACGTTAAATTTGTGTTCTCTTGGGTGTGCTTGGTGTCATTGGATTGCTATCCTAGATCTAGATCTGTGTGATTCCGCAGGTCTAAATCCCTAACAATCTTACCCGAGCCCAACCCAATGTCAGGTTGGTCACGGGTTGGTCGAGTTAAACCTGCCCGACTTTCAGCCCTATATATATACATACATACATACATATATATATATATATATATATATATATATATATATATATGTTTTATCCATGCCGTTCATCCATTTTTCCATTTTATTATAGGGTATGAGCCAAAAAATGAGGTAGTTCCAAATTGCAGGTGGACCACACCAAAGAAAACAGTGTTAACTGACTGCCCACCATTAAAATCTTCCTAGGGCCCACTGTAATGTTTATTTACCATACAACCTATTGATAAGGTCACATAAACCTGAATGAAGGAAAAACACAAATATCAGCTTGATCTAAAACTTCTGTGACCCTAAAAAGTTTTCAACGACAAGTGTTTACTTCCCATGTTTCCTGTAGTGTGGTCCACCTGAGATTTGGATTGCCAAATTTTTGGGCTTGTTCCATGAAATGAGCTGAAAAAATGGATGGAAAGCGTGGATAAACCATATACATCATGGTGAGGCTCACAGAACTTTGACACTGCTAGGTGGGTGGCGTTGGGATCACTAGCAAAACCAGTGGCCATTAGGATGTATGGGCCCTAAGAAAGTATTAACTGTACTTGTCATCATCATTGCTGCTTCTTGTGGTGTAGTCCACTTAAGTCTTGAATTTGCCTAATTTTAAACTACATGGACGTTGGATTGACGTCTCAAAATTTTGCTAACATGGGAATTAAACATCCTTGGGCATTACCTTTAACTTCTCGATTTAAGTGCATGTTTGTGCATGCATTCGCACATGTTTGGGATCAAAATGAATGATTTTGGATCCATTAAAACCTCCTAACCAAGTGAAATTTTGAAATTGGCAAAGAGTAGAAAACATTCTACTATGTCACTATGCATTCCACGGTGCCACCATTTAAAAAAATAATAATAAATTTTTTGATAAACCCCGGTAGTACCATCGTCAGCTCGACGGTACCACTACCAAAATTTGGACAACAATCGAAGGTGTCATCCTTAAACCGCCGGTGCTACCTCCATCATCTGTTCAACAACAAACAGCAATGTTCAACAAGTGGCAAATTCAGTGTGCTGACTTCAAATTTTCACATATTTTGTTTTATAAATCTTATTGAGGTAATTCAAAAGATAAATTGAAACTTAATAAGATTAGATTTTTTATTTTTATTTTTAGAAAAAAAAAAGAGTAAATTCAAAGGAGGTTGATTTTAGGACGTTTTAGAAACTATATAAAAAATCATTAGTTTCAAGCAGCTGGTACCTCTTGAATTTTAAGAAATTTTTTGAAACTTGAAATAAAATGAAATTTTGTGGGGCTAAATTAGATTTGATGATGAATTACCAGAAAAATTATATAAAAAAAATAATATAGTAAACCAAAAACATTATAATCAATAGACCTATTAAAACTGAAAATTTTAGCAATTGCACGTTGTCGATGGACTGTGCATATATTTTTCATTTTAGAACTTTTGTATTCAGTATCTTCAGAGATTTGCTTATAATTATTATAGGAATCATCATATATAATTAAATTAGATTTTTCTATCTTTAGTGTATTTTATTAATTCAGGTACTTCTAGTATAGTTGAATTAGGGTTTTTTATTAGGATGATTAGAGTCAAATCTTTGTTTCCGATAATTACAAATAGATCACACTATGAATTTAGCTAATCCAAACCCTAATCGCCCTATACGAGAAATCTCGTTACTTAACATGCTCTAAAAATGCCTAGATTAACCGAACTAGATCCAAACAACCCGTTAGTGGTCCACTAAACCAAAAACTGTAAAAAGACGTTTGCCTTGTTGGGCTTGATGTCTATTGTGTACGTTGTGTCGAGGCGTTACGTAGAATCATTCAATTTTGTGTCGAATGACAACACGTGTTGTGTGAGGCTAGACGGAAATCACCAAAAACTTAAGTTAATTATCCACCTTCGATTTTTTACCAAATTATGACTTTCGGGCAATTAGATCGCAACCAAACTTAAGATGCTAACCTAGAATATTGTTCTACACATATCCATATAGTCGCGACCCCAATTGACGATTGGTAACCATCGAACTGACTTTTGATCATAATTGTTAATCGGTGTGTCCGATTTGCAGGCTGATCGAAGCTCTGCTTAGATCACCACTTAAGGCAACTATCCTATGGAGTAGATTGAATCGCACATCTCCCAATGAACCCCAACAGTTAGAAATAATATTTCATATGATTAGTATACCTAAAACTTAGCCATTATGGCCATTTACATCACTTTTTATGCTATAAAATGGCTATTAGGGGCAACTCCCTTGCTCTCATACTATTGCAATGATGATGCAATAGTATGTGTAATGATGTGTCAAATGCAATGCACATGACAAGCTTTGGTTCAAGCTAGATAAATATACCCTAACTTCTCCACTTGCTGAAGCAATTAGCCAATTAGTCCAAGTTTCTGATGGGAAGGATCCAACTATGTCGACAAGTCGTATGGCATACTTTTGTATTGACTGGGTATTGAGTGCTATGTAGTGTTAAGGAATGAGATAAGAAAGATGGTTAAGAAGGGAATAGGTATTACACAATGTTAATGTTAGAATAAGTGAAGCTTATTTAAGATTTGGAGGATTGAGTGGATGGTAGTATCGTAGGGATTGGGTTAAGTGGTTTGAATTATGGTATTTGTTGCTCAGGAGGCTAGAGAATGGGCTTGATTGGGCTTGGCCTAGGCTAGACTCTTTTCTTATTGCTCTCACCTCTCCTTGGCAGAGGGATGGAAGTGGCTAAGGGGAGAAGCTAAGGAGCTTTTGACTCTATTGGATCCTCTACATTTTCTAATGTTACTGGATTATCTAGATCTTTTAGGATGCATGGAGAGGTGTGTTGGGTAGTGAGGGATGATTGACTCTACTAGATGATGGAAATGAGAATGGGAGGGGACTATTTATAGGCCCCAAACCCATTTTTTGGTAATTCTTGGAAAGCTCAAGGTCGGAGTATCGTTTAATGTCTGAAATTTCATATTGTCATATGGTACAATTTGGATGGTTGGATCGGCCGATAAAATGGTAATTTTGTGCTCAATGAAGGGTACAGAGGACTTTCCACAACCCCCACATACTACTGGTTGGCAAGGAGACCTCACATCTATTTTAAACCTCCTTCCAAGGCATGAGGTGTGCCACATGGTAGGTAGTGGGTAACTCACAGCCTAGGCCACGGCCTACCTCTTTCTTTGGTAGGTGGTCTCTCACAAGTGTGTGTGAGAGCTCTAATTTCCTTAGGGTTTATTTGTTAAAGTCGCTTCAGACCTTTGGTGGGCCTATGAGTTCGGTGTAATGCCTTGAATTTTAGGAGTCGAGTACGAACTCAATCCTTGGTATTCCAAGTGTCACTTATGCTTTTACAAAAGCGTAAACTAACGGTGTTTTTAACTTGATATCTAGGCAATCATAAAACTAAGCTAAACAGTGCAACATACTCTGAAATAAATGTATTTAAAATAAGCAACATAATAAAATATACAATGCACATATATCCAAAGTATGAGGGCCACAGTGGGGGCCCAATATACAGTTTTAAAAGTAAATCAAAATGTGTTAAGGATAAGGTTCATCCATCATAAAATATTTGTCATATCCAATCGAGCAGCGAGCCAACTACAATGACTTGTCTGATAGCTGGAACTAGGAGAAATCCTCATTTGGGTCCATCCACATGTCCTCTAATGTAATTGCCTTAATAACTCCTACATCTATAGTAAGGTCTGATTGGTATTTTAAAATATTGTCCCAGAGTGGGGTGAGTGATCAACTCAGTGGTTTCATTAATTTTATGTTACACATGTTATCAACTCAATCAACACAGGTAATGATAGAATATGTAAATAAACACTTCCTAACTACTCTTGTTAAGTGTACGATGTCATTATGAAATGATGTATGATCCTTACATTCCAGTACTCCCTCCCAAGCGACTTCAACGCCTATTTTGCGAATGGTAACACTTCCTCATCACGTGACTCCAACACCAAATCGTAACAACATATATTCTAATGTGATGCGATTGACATGCATGATTAAACGGGTAGTTATTAAGTCCTATTTATTCGGCATATTGGGAAAGCTAGAGTACCTCTATTGTATCACTAGTCTCAACCAAATTAATAGGCTCAGAACGGCCGTAACAACTGATCTTCACCTATGTCCCTTGATCCATTTTGGGGTGTCACCATAATCAATCACACACCGAAGGCAAGTTGTCATTAATTATCATTGCTCAACAAACACTACATGGAGGCTGGTCACCCCAACGTAGGCCGATAACTTCAACATGGTGTCTCATATAACTATGCTCTGCTTATGAGTCTTGTAGGATCGTAGTGCTAATGGTTATAAGCAGACTCATTCAATGGAAATTGGGGTATCCTAGGTTCAATTGCTAGTTATCATACATTATAAACATGAGATGATCAGTTAGACATTAGACTAATCTGATTGACATTTGGAGAACCCCAACACAATTGAAATTTGGTGCAAAGCATCCCACGTAATCCAGCTATTGTTGGCCGTTCATATTCAACCCCGGTCAATCAAACAAGCGTAGGGTGACCGACTTAATACATGGCACCCCTTAATTTGGATGAATTGTCGACTTACCAACATCAAGGACAATTCTAATAATCAAACTAATAACCAGATAATCACTAAACAATCATACCGAGATCATATATGCATAAACCCAATAATCGGTAAGCTTGTTCATTCATGTATTTCATTGAGCATGTGAATAATCATAAACAAGTAATAACGAGAATTGTAGTAATAATAGAGATGTTGTCATGTTATCATACGATAAGCTATTTACAACAAAGGATCATTAACTCAAACCCTTAAAGGTCGATAAAAGGTAACTTAAGAGTAAATATTTGCACCTTATAATGGTTCGCCTAACTTAGAGCACTCTTAGGGTTAGTGCTTAGGGAAAGATCACTGGAACCAAGAAAATCACATAAGTTTTCGAAAGATTCGAGAAATTTTCACCCAAAAGATCTAGAGTTTAAAAATAAGACTCGAACCTTACCTTCAATTGTTAGCGAAAAGACTCCGATGAAGGGGGAGTGGCTAGAACATTGATCGAAGGGGAGGAAGGTAAATCCCAACAAATCTCTCTCTCTCTCTCTCTCTCTCTCTCTCTCTCTCTCTCTTCCAATATTAGGGTACAAAAATCGTACGGAGAGAGAGGGTGTAAAATAAAATGTTATTTATAATGCCATAATGTGTGCAAATGGCCCCAATGCCTCATTTTTCATTATATTAACCATGTGGGAGGTTGTTTCTAACAAATGGGACCCACCGGGAGGTGTACGTGTCAATCTAAGTCATTAGATAGGTGTCCTACTAAGAGATCTATGTTTAGATACAATCATTCAATGATCGAACATGCCAATCAATGGGGAAGGTCCTAACTCAGATCGATGATCACCGAGTATCGATTGGGGTTACAATTATACGGATGTTCGTAGGGTAATAATATAGATCGATGCCCTAAATTTGGTTACCATCTAACGGTCTAAAAACTACAGCTTCGGCAAAGAGTGAAGGTGATAATTTCACTTAAGTTCAGGTTATCACGTAAGGCACTTGCATATTTCATGCACTCGACCTACGGGCTAGAGTTAAGCAATCTTAAACGCTCTGTCTCGGCTTAATATCCACGATTGACACCAAGCCTAATAAGACGGATGTTGTTCTATAGTTTTGAGGTTAGCGGACTACAAACGCATAGTCTAGACCTAATTCAGTTAATCATAGCATTTCTAAAATAAGTTAAACCTCGAGATTTCTCATGGGTGTTAACTAGTGTTGGGATCAGCTAAGTTCACGACACTATCCATTCGCAATTAGTGGAAATGGGTATTCGACTCTAATTATCCTAAATCCATCAATTTTAGTAGAATTAAGGCATTTAGTTGAGCTAGTATGACATTCTGACAATTCCATTCATGGACAAATTAGAGTTTCACAGAATTTTACAGGACGTTATATTTAGGCTTGATCTTGGTTTTGGGTTGGTTTAAGTTGGTTTGAGACTACGTGAGTTGACTGGATTTCGACTCAACGAGTCAACTCAGCATGACTCAATGAATTGACTTAATGAGCTAACTCCGAAAGTCAAGTTTCAAGACTCCATGGCTTAAGCTTATAGGGCTTAGAGTCTTGGGTTAGAGCTAGGACAAGGGTTTAGTATTTGGATCATGGGTTGAATTAGGGGTTGATTAGCCATCGAGACAGTTTAATGCAATCAGCTTGTCGGCCTAGGGGTGGGGTGTCTACAGACCCATACCCTAATTAAACTGATATGGTAAACTGGATGGACTGTGTAGATAAAATCCATACATTACAATGGCCACTTAAAGCCCCTTCCTGTGACCGGCTTGGGATAGGTAAGGGTAGTACCCTAATCTGCCTCTCAATGAATTTTGAAAATAGTTATTAATTAATGTTAATAAATACTTAAGAGAGAAGGAAAAGGGGTGATCACACTGTTCGAAACACTATTTAGAACAACACTCACCTTCCAAACTTTTTTCTTGGTATGGTGTACACCTGAATCATGGATGACTCTAAAAATTAAAAGTGTATGCATTAATTGTTTTTCATGGTGTGGCCCACCTGAATAATGATCAGCCTGATATTTTGAGTCTTCTACTAACATGGGATTAATCATCGAATTGTTGGAGTGGATCTCGTGTACACATCAGGGTGGGCCTATAAAACTTAAGGGTGTGTGGACAGGTGTTTTTTTGTTACTGAGAATATTCAAGTCCAATCGACCGACCATGGTTAAGGTCCACCCTGCAGATAACTTCCAACCTTTCCTGTGAATACTACATCTAACCCGCTTAATAGGTTGGCCCCATAATGATCATCACCATTTCAAAACCTCACTTATTAAGTGGACCACATTTATGTTTCACTATTTACCAATGTGTAGAAGTTGCTTTACTCGGCGATCACTTGATTGGCAGATAGGATGAACCGGGTCCTTACTCTTGTTCGGGTGGTAGACTCTGAGGAGTTTCAACTCCGGGTCAAGGGTTCGAGTACCCATAGGTGGTGAAATTTCACTAGCGTGAGTGTGTGAGATGTGTGTGCGTGTGTTAAAAAAAAAAAAAAAATAATAATAATAATAATAAAAGATAGGATGAACCATTGCACTAAAATATCCCATGTGACTACTTTAAAAGTTATAATATGGGTGAACTATAGCATCCGGACAATCAGATTTTTTATTTTTATTTTTTTTGACACGCACCCCCACACACAGGCCACATGTGGGATTTCACCACCTATGGGTATCGAACCCTAGTGTTGAAATTCCTGGGAATCTATTACTGAGGCAAGGATAAGAACCCTCTGGACCGTTAGACTTCAAACTCTTTTTTAAGCATACCAGGAGAAACAGGTGGAGAGGGACACATTCCTTTGTTTTTAAGGGCTCACAAGATATTTATGTAAGATCCACCGGTATAATTATTATGTAAGATCCACTGGTATAATTAGAAGTGTAATCTCATACTCTGTTCAGAGTAAGAAAACAAGATTGACCGGTGATTTAGGTGGACTATGATAAAGGACACAGTTTGGAGAGAAACGTCCACCATTAAAATTAGAGGGCCCACTTAATGATTATATGCAATCCACTCCATCCATTAGATGAAAAATGCAAAATTACGTTTAATTACCAAAACTCATGCTCATCCATATATCAGGTACGCCACATCAAAGGAAAAAAGATATGAAGGGTAAGCATTGTCCTGTATGCTATCTCTGATAGTGTGGTTCACTTAATCACGAATGTGACTGATTTTTTTTCCCTTAGCATAACATGGGGTGACACCCAAAGAATCCACCATGTAAAATCCACTCAGTTCTTGAGGTGACAGATAATAATTGGACCATCAATAAAAAATCTGAGCATGATTAAAATCTCATGTGGGCCACACCAATGGAACAATGTAAAATTGCTCCCAAAACCGATAAGATCACATGGCGTGGCTCACCTGAGTTTTATATCAGGCCTATTGTTTTATCTGCTCTCTTTCCTGGTGATTTACACCTGAATTAATCGTTTCGAAAAAAGATACACACCATGGTGGCCCCACCAACGTTTGGAATCCATCTCCGTTGTTTCAAGTGGTGTGGTCCAATAAGCTGTGGATATAGTTGATTTCTGACCTTACGATCTAAATATTTCGATAGAACTTGATAGACGGAGTGGATTTCACATATACAACATAGTGGGCCCCACAGACTTGGTGGTGGATCAGGATGCGGATTTCCCGTAAAAGCCTTTCGCAGGATTCCTGCGCTGGAAACTTAGGTGGGCCCAACTTGATATTTTTGAGAAATCCACCCCGTCCATCCGTTTTGTTAGATCATTTTAGTACTTGAAAGCAAAATCGATCAGGATCCAAGACTCAAGTGGGCCGCACTAAAGGAAAAGGTATGTAGGAAAATTCCTAGCGTAGAAACCTCCCTGGAGTCTACATGATGTTTACATGCCATCCATACCGTTCATAACGTCATTCCTACTTGATGAACTGAAAACACAAATATTAGCCTGATTAAAAACTTCCGTGGCTCCACAGAATATTTTAACTGTGTACGTCCAATCCTCACGTTTTAGGCCCATTTATTAAGTATTCGATCCGCTCATTTTTTGCCTCACGTCCTAAACTTATCTCAAAAAACGGATGGACGGGGTGGATTTCTCACAAACATCACGGTAGGCCCCACCTAAGTTTCCAGGAAATTCCTTTTGCAGGAAATCCGCGTCCTGATCCACCACCATTTTCATAATATCGATAGAGAATCATCGATAAAGACAGCCAAACCCCAACAGCCGAGAGGGGGTTTTGTTTCGAAAACTCTTCTCTCCCGCTCAACTTCCCCTCTCTCTCTCTCTCTCTCTCTCTCTCTCTCTCTCTCTCTCTCTCTCAACCCTAAAGCATTCGTACTGCAGTTTCCGTCGAAGATTTGGCGGGAATACAAGGATTCCAACGGTCGTCCCGCCAGTTTCGAAGATACCAACGGCTTTTTTTTCACTCCCACGAGCAACAAAAGCCTGGACTTGAATTTGATTTTGTATCTGTAAGCTCTCTCTCTCTCTCTCTACATATATTTCGATCCAAAGTAGTAGATGAAGTTAATTTCAGTGTTTTTCATGGGTTTTTCTTTCACTGAAATCAACGATTTTCATGTTGGAATTGGATTTTTCAGATCATTTTGTTTCATTTTTTATTTTTTAGCTGATACTTATTTGCTATTTCTTTTCCTCGACCCTGCTGGTACGGTTTACGGCTTGCTAATCTGAAACGTTCATCTGCTAGCCCGACGTTGGTTGGACTATGCTTGGTACATCGCTTATTAGATGCCCTCTGATTTAGCAGGGGCCTAATCGGATGTTTAGGATCATCCGATGGGCGAATCATTCAGGCCCAAACCATCTGATGGGGGAAGAATTCAGTCCATTTCCCAATTCCCATCCATCATGGGTGCGCTCATGCAAGTTTGTCTGACTGAGCACTTTGATTGATCGAACGTACCAGATTTTCTCTTTTCTTAAAGAGGAAGTATATGATACTCTGGCAATCTATGATGGATTGTATGCATGCAAGAAGTCGTTGTATGCCATGCACGTGACTCAATCTAGATACTCCAAATGGTGGGCCAAACAGTGGACGGAGCATGACCTGATGTTCTCGCTGTCTGAATGATCCTAACCATCTGGTTAATTAATTGGTAGAGGTGTACGCGAGTCGAGTCGAGCCGAGCTTTGCCCAGCTCATGCTCGATTGCTCGACTCGGATTGCTCGAGTCCCAGCTTGTGCTCGGCTCGGCTCGGCCTTCGAGCTCAGAACAGTAGCTCGTGCTCAACTCGTCCGAGTTCGAGCAGATTTCAAGCCGAGTTCGAGCAGAGTTTTCGAGTTGAGTTTGAGAGGGAGGAAGACAGGCCGTGTGTCAGTGTATCGTGCGGGTAAGGAAGGATGAGGGAGAGAGTAGAGAGAGAGAGAGGCTCGCCGGCTGGATTGACAGAGAGGGAGGAAGAGAGGCCATGCGTCGGTGCGGGTAAGGGAATATGAGGGAGAGAGTAGAGAAAGAGAGAGAGGGAGGAGCTTCGCCGGCCGCCGGACTGACAGAGAGGGAGGAAGAGAGGGAGGAACTAGGAAGAAAGGGTATATATACCCTGTACCGAGTCGAGCCAAGTTCGAGTATTATTCGAGTCGAGCCGAGTCGAGCTAGGGCAAGATCGAACTCGGCTCGAACTCATTTCGAGCTCTAAAAATCAGCTCAACTCGGTTCAAACTCAACTTCGATCCGAGTCGAGTTGAGCTTTTTCGAGTCGAGTCGAGCGAGCTACCGAGCTTACTCTAATCGTGTACAGCTCTACTGGTTGGCCATCAAATGAACGGTTAAGAGGAACAGCCATTAGTGGTTCAAAATCGATTAGCAAATTTGCATCATTTGGATGGTTGGAATCATCTTAGCTGTGATTTTGGGTGTGGTCCATCCACAGTGGGCTCATAACTTGGAATTGAGATAGTTGTACACAAGGTTTTGAATAATGGTATTAGTGGGTGTATTAGCCTCATAAATGATACTTTACATGGTGTATTGGCCTAGATTTTTTATTTTTTTATCCCACAGGATATCTTGAAAAATTAATGAAATGTAAAACATCATTATATATACACATGCATGTAAAAATATACTCTCATGGGAACCGGTTCAGGTGGGATTTTCATGAAAACTTTTGACAGGTGATGTGGGCACAAGATCAGGATGGTCCACTAGATGAGTCACCTCATGAAAGCCCCTAGGCTAACTTTCTGCCTAATCCAAAAATCTAGTGAACCATAGCAAAGTGAAAATTGCTAAGCCTTTGATTTGGTTATCACTTTGCCATGACCCACTAATTTTTTAGATTAGGCTAAAAAGTTATCCTTAGGGTTTCATGAGGTGACTCATTTAGTGAACTATCCAATTTTGTGCCCACATCTCGTGTCAAAAGTTCTCGTGAAATTCTCATGAGAAACGGTTTGAGGAGTGAGAAACGGTTTGAGGAGAGCAACTCTCTCTCTCTCTCTCTCTCTCTCTCTCTCTCTATATATATATATATATATATATATATATATATATATATATATATATATATCAAAAAGTGCTTCCTAACCGATATTCTCAGCGAGTGTGTTTTAAAATGAGAAATTACATTATTGCCCACTGCTTTTTCTTTACAACAAAGTGAAAAATTGAAAGTTATGACACATATGTAGCATGTATCTCACATCCAAACCATCCAACAAATGCAAACCAATATTATTATTAGATGAAGAAAAAAAAAAATCACAGATCCAATCATAAGGTAGGCCAATCCATAAAAATTAATGTATACCATAAAAATTAATGTATACCATTGAAAATACCCTAGTTCAAGTGTACCCTATCTAATGATCTGATTAACCTGATGTTTTTTCTGTGTTATCACCATGTTGTGGTGCATAAGTTTAACAGGTTGGATGTTATATAGATACAATGTGGGCCCCACAAGTCTTGACTTAATTTCACTACTTTTCAAAGGAAAAAAAAAAAAAGGAGGGCATTTTATATTCATGTCTCAAAAAGTTCCTCCATATAAATTTTTTATAAAAAAATAAAATATAAAAAATTTATAGCTTGTTAGTACACACAATTAGCCACCTCCACTAGGGATCGATACCAAGACCTCAATGTTGAAATGACTTACCTTTCACTCAGACTACCACTTGAGCTACGGATCAGGGTGTGTTCCTCCATGTAATTTGTAACCGTGGAGGCATTATTTGGTAAAATATGGATTCCTCATGAATTTTGTGGTAAAAAGGAAAAAAAAAATGTAAACCATCATAGAATAAAATATGGGAATTTTTACCCCAAATTTTCTCAAGGAAAATATCCCAATTCAAGTGCACCCCATCGGATGATCTGATTAACCTGATGTTTTGTCAATTTATCACTATGATGCGGTGCATAAGTTCGATGGGATGGATGTTATACACGTACCATGTGGGCCCAGAGTTTAACTACTTAAAGAACATAAATTAAATGAGATCTTTTTCATAATTTCATGACTCAAAAAGCATCTCATGTTATTTATAATCATGGGGCATTATTTTTGTGAAATATCAATTCCTCGGGAAATTTGTGATAAAAATTCCAAAAATAATGGGTAAAAAGGAAAAAAAAATGTAAAACATTAGTATATATTGTCACACCCCTAATTTCATAACTGGGGCCCTCTTGACCCAGTCACCTAGTCAAGGGTGTGGCTTGGAAAAAATCTAAATAATTGCATTCAATCCATTACACAAATCATGGCATAGATCAAAGATACCAATTAACTAAATAAATTAATCAAAGATCAAAAAAAAAATATTCACAGGATATTTACCTACACATTCGATTATTCGAGTTAAATCAACCAATCAAATTTCCTAGATAAGAAGTAAATGTTTCTAATCATCTAGTCACTCAGACTAAAAAAAAAATTCATTCATTCATCGCTTGGCTATCACTCCCAACATGCATATGCCTCCATGCACTACAACAATTCAGTCTTTTCGCGACAAGTCAACTCGACGCTAAAAACTCCAAACTCATCACTAAAAACTTTTAGCGACGAGTGTTGCTCGTCGCCACGTTTTATGCAAATACGACGTCACTAATTCTATTTAGCGACGAAAACGACAACTCGTCACCAATAACTCAACTATTTGTGACGACCTAATAACTTGTTGCAAAATATATTTAATTAGCGATGAGTTGACATGTCGCCATTGCATATCGTAAAACGTCACAAAATATGAGACTCGTCGCGAATAACGACGTGTTGCGACGAGTCCTCATCATCGCTAATAAACCCAAATTTGTCACAAAAAGTTTTTTGCGGCGAGTGTTGCTTGTCACCAATTTTGTTGCAAATAATAACTATTTGCGATGACTTAATAATCGTCACTAAATAAAAATTATAAGCGACGAGTTGACACGTTGCCATTGCATATCGTAAAACGTCGCTAAATATAAGACTCGTCGCGAATAAAGACGTGTTGCGACCAGTCCTCGTCATCGCTAACAAACCCAAATTTGTCACAAAAAGTTTTTTGCGGCGAGTGTTGCTTGTCGCTAATTTTGTTACAAATAATAATTATTTGCGACGACTAAATACATCGTCGCTAAATAAAGCTTATTTGCGACAAGTTTACATGTCGCCATTGTATATCGTAAAACACCGTTAAATATGAGACCCATCGCGAATAAAGACGTGTTGCGACGAGTCCTCGTCGTCGCTAACAAACCCAAATTTGTTACAAAAAGTTTTTTGCGGTAAGTATTGTTTGTCGCCAATTTTGTTGTAAATAATAATTATTTGCGATGACTTAATACAGCTTCGCTAAATAAAGCTTATTTGCAATGAGTTTACGCGTTGCCATTGCATATCGTAAAACGTTGCTATATATGAAAGTCGTTGCGAATAAAGACGTTTTGCGACAAGTCTTCATCGTCGCTGATAACCTCACACTTGTCGCAAAAGCGTTTTTGTGATGAGTATTGCTTGTCGCCAATTTTATTGTAAATACTAATTATTTTCGACGACTTAATAAATTGTCACTAAATATAGTTTATTTGCGACAAGTTTACATGTTGCCATTACATATCGTAAAACATCGCTAAACATTGTCACGCCCCAAACTTGGAAAATAGGCTCACAAAATTCTCGATTGTCGAATCTGGTACCCACATCCTCCGTAGTACCACTACCAAAAAATCGAGCAAAGGCTATGGAATGTGAAGGCCTTTAGCTACGGATTTAATCCGTAGCAATTTAGCTACGGATCTAAACCGTAGCCAAAAGCGTAATTGATCCGTAGCTAAATCCTTCCTCCTCATTCCTGTCCATGGTGCTTAAGGGGCTCCATGGGGCTCAGTGAAATATATGTGTTTGATCTAAGCCGTCTATAAATTCGGATATTTAATTTGAGTGGATTAGGAAAAAAATTTTGTAGATTAAAGGTATAAGTGGACCACACAATAAGAAATCATAATAATTAAATTTCCATTGTTAATTTTTTGTGTGGTTTTCTTACAAATCTGATCTGACTCATTTTTTGCAACATCCCTTAAAATAATATTTTAAAATTATTGGACGGAGTGGATTAATAACATACATCATGGTGGGCCCCACGTTTAAAAACCCAAACCGCCAGTCCGTCACGCGCCCCACCCCCAAATACGACAGAGGCTCCATTTCTCCCGCCCGCGCACCTCCGAAAACCAGCTTTTGATTTCCTTTTCCTCTCTCTCTCTCTCTCTCTCTCTCTCTCTCGCACTCAGCCTCTCCCTCGCCATCTCTCGATCTCCCGCTCTCCCTCACCCTCTCCCCGTCTCTCGGCCGCATTCCCCTCTCTCTGTTTCCGAACCCATCTCCGTTTTCAAAACCCACTTTCACCGAGATCCGTCGAGAGTTTTCGCTGGGAAAGTCTCAACTGGTTTGAAGGTGTCTCTCTCTCTCTCTCTCTCTCTCTCTCTCTCTCTCTCTCTCTCTCTGTTTTCGAAATCAGTTGAGGGTTTTCGGTGACTCGGTTACCACGCTATTGATGTTGCTCACCAAGTGTGGCTGGTGGCAAGGAAAGTATGTACATGAAACAAATACTCTTCTTTTCTTAGTTTTTATGTTGCATAGAAGGTGTTTGATAAAATATCTGTAATGTAAAACCATTGCTTTTATTTTACTTATAGTGAGATTTTGAAGTTGTAGTCCAGGTGTTTGTAAAAATGCCTCAATGGCGAACTCGACTTGATCTTGGCTCAAACTCAGCCCGAGTTGCTGAGGGCGTGTTTGGACGGGCCAATCCCATGAGATTGGATTGTATTAGGGTGGATGGCAAGTAATGATGGCTCTGTCAGTGGATTGGTGCCAATCCAATGGGATTGCTATATCCAGGGAACTCACCACCGAGTATGTTTGGCTCGCTTGGCCAATCCCGGGATTACACCGGCCAATCCTGGGATTGCTCCGTCTAACCAAACATGTCCCAGGCAAAAAAGATGGGATTAGGAGGGATTGGGTGGATTTCAAGGTAATGATGGTGATGTCAGCGGATTGCTGGCAATCCCATGGGATTGCTATATCCAACTTCTGCCTGTTTGGCACGCCCGGCCAAATCCCGGGATTGCTCCTTCCAATCCACCCTAATACAACCTAATACAATCCACCTTGCCTGGCCAAACAGGCCCTGACCAAACCAAGCCGAGACGAGCTCGAGCTGAGGTCAGCTAGTGGCTGAGCCGCCAGCTTGACTCGGTTCAACTCGATGTGCACCCTTACTGATACATCACTCACTGAGCCGCCAGCCACTCACACGCATACATACATACATGCATGCATGCATACACACATACATCATGCTTTTTCAGCATATTTATTTATTTATATTTCCTTATTGTATTTGTCATGATCGTTGGATGAGTATATTGTAGAGCCAACAATGGGCATGGTTAGCCATTTGGTTTTGAGCCTAGCTTACCCCACTTGAATGGGCTCAAGTCTGATTTTCAGCACCCCTAACCATGGATTTAAGAATCGTTTAAGTAGCATTCGGTGCAAATGATCCAGTTCGACACCACCAAATCCCCCTTCATCCTTAACTCAATGAGTCATTTGACTTAGAGTTAAGTAACATAGTCATTTGACTATTATCCCTTACTGATTTTTAAGTCACCCTGAAATGAAGTAGATCCAGGCCCAATCTGCATCCAACCATTTATGGTTTTCATTCATTGAACTGTTTTAGTCCCGTTTATCATATTTCAATACTTCGAGATGTATTATCTTGAAGTACTTCCCAATATTGTATTCTACTAAACCTCTTCTCTTCCATCTGTAAGCGGATTGCCGGCGCGCAAAGCGATTTCTGTGACAAATCCACTCAATCCATCAGTTTTTCAAGACCACGATGGGATATGGTTCTAAAAATCAGGCAGATCCAATACTCCTGTAGGCCACACCAAAGGAAACAGCGGGAATGGAAACGTACACCATTTTTTTCTTAAAATTTTTTTGTAACTGTTATGGCCCCTATTGTATTGTCCATATGGCCAGCCGTTATGGCAGCTGTTACTTTCACTTCTCCTCGACTGTTTCTTTCACTTCCTTGTGTTCCAGTTATATAGATTTCAATGATGGTTAGAATTGTCCAATCAGTACGTTTTTTGCATTGTTGCCCATGAAATATGTGCTAGACCTGGACTGTCCAGATCAATCTACTGGATGGTCCAAATGTCCAAATTCTACTAAGAGCACTATAACCGATGGTGCTCTAAAAGCATTGGATCATTTCTGTGTTGTATTGTAAATGTTTTGCAAACTGCCCTTATACTATTTGCTGACTTTCTTCTTCTTCTTCTTCTTCTTTCTTTTGTTTTTTAATTTCCTTCTTTTTACATCAGCTAGGTAGAAATGAAATAATTTGCTGAGTTTCATTTGTCGGCACTTCCATTTTCTAAATGTTCTCTATACCAATCTCCCTTCTCAGTTGTTTAGGACTTCTTTAGATTGAAATTGAGCTAACCACAGCCTGTTTCTACTGCAAAGAAAATGGAAAACAAGTCGAGATCTTTTGCTATTTTCATTTTCTCAGAAAAAGGCTTTCTAATACTGCACGCCATGGAGCCCTGCTCATCCTTATGCAAGTTCAGTTGGTAGAGCAGGTTTGCAAGTTGGCAGCTTTCCATCAGGTGGGATGCACTGTTTAGATCTTCTGGCCTAGAAATTAGGCCACTTCATACCTCAGGTGGGTCACAGCATACAATACAAATGCACGGTTGGAAAATTTGTTTCAACAGTTAGTTTACTTTGTACACCGTGGCCCACTTGAGGAGTGGAACAGCCTGAAACTTTTAGGCCAGAAGATTGAAACAATGTAGTCCCTGATAGGGGTTGGGTCATGAACTTTCTTCATTGAAGTCAATCATGTGATCCTATTGAATGCAAATGGAGAAAGACACTTCACCCTTCTAGGAAAAGGGTAGGGAGATGGACTGTGGATGAAGGTTACCACTGTCCAATCCTGCTACTGTTGAAAAATGGCCCACCAGTGTCGTGTCCCACCTGACCAACAGTCCAGATTACCACACATGTTTGCCACATGCATAGAAATTACTATGGAGCCACTTCGTTAGGAAAGAAAAAGAAAGAGCATGAAACTACCAACTCCTTAAATCACCAAAAGAGAGAGAGATGAAAGCACAAAGCTCATATACCAATATTGCACTGAATCTTCTGCAATCGGATCCAGCAAAGCTCAACTACTTTTGGTGCAAGAGCCTTAAAAGGGGATATTAGATATGTGTGATTTTTGAGCTGCTTTCGCATGTTATTATGATAGAAGCTGGTTTTGATGAGAATTGCAGGAGAAAGAAGAGATGAGCAACAGCTATTTGGGTGACCCAAGTTCAGGAGATGGAAGATCTGGGTCTTCTAGAAAAGGGAAGAAAAGCAATTCAGACAAACCAAAGCAACCTCAAAGAGGCCTTGGAGTAGCTCAGCTAGAGAAGCTCAGATTAGAAAACCAAATAGGCGGCTGTTATCTTACCTCCCTTCATGGTCCACCCCACACCAATCTCAATCAGGTCTTCTACTTTTTCATTTTCATTTTGATTTTGGATTTCTTTTCTTTTCTTTTCTTTTCTTTTTGGTTAGATGGTTGTTTGGATTTTATTATCCAATGGAAATGGCATTTGCACCACCATCATCATCAGCTACACCATCGTCTTCATTTGGGTATAATTCCAACATCATGGTATGTGGGACATGATTCAAGTATATTAAAATTAGAAAGAAAGAAAGAAGGAAGAAACTTCATGGGTTTTGGATGACGTGTTTCATGTCACAGATCTCAAATGTAGTCTGCTGCCATCCTAGTCATGCCAGATATGAATTTCGCAGGCAAGGGAAAAAAATCCACCACATGGGTTTTGTTCGGATCTGCACCGTTCTTTTTGGATGCCTAGTGCAACAAGTTGACATGACATATTCATGTGACAAAATGATACAACCTAGCTAGAATGTTTGTTGTTCTCCTCCTCCTCCTCTTCCTCTTCCTTTCTTTTTTCCTTTTTCCTGGACCAAATCTTTTCAACATCCTTTTGGCTCCATTCCTATATATGTTGACTGGTTTGATTTTTGGATGGCCTTCATTTTTGCTAATGCCGGTTTTAATGATGTTTTGATTGGTTTCAATTGCAGGGAGTTGCTGTAGTGATTGCCTTCTTTTTTTTCTGTTGTATTCCATGAGGTGTGTTGCTGCCTTTTTTTTCTCTTGTCGAGCATCCATTAATTCAGACATGCAATTTGAATGCACTGACATATATTTTTTTTTCTTAGAAGAGTAGTGTGAAATTTGATATATAGGGCCCCAAGGAACAAATAGTACAATCCAAAATCTAGTTACCAGTTACATGTAAAGATGATCAGAGATAATCTTAACGTTGTACAATCATTCCAATCTACATACTCCTTGTATGATCTCCCTAGAGTTGTTATTGGATTAATTTATCCCCATGGCCAAGTTAAGAACATATGACTGCTAACGATGGGAGCCTCCAAATTTTCACTCTTCCTTCCCGGCCTAACATGATGTCGCCCTTGGAAAATTTTATTGGATTCTCTGTGGCATCACCCCGTCCACCCAAAGGCCAAAAGAGCCTCCAAAATTTGCACTATATTACTTTGGAAAAGCAGTGTATAAATAAGTGTTCAGTTTTTTTTTTTTTTTTTTTCCTTTTGCAGAAAATGCCGACTTTAGCGATAACCATATTCTCTTCCTTAAGTTATGAATGGTTATTTTTTCCCCTCCTTCCAACCAACCAACTGAAAGCAATAAACCCCAGGAGGATGCTATATTTCCACAAAAATGTTCTTTATGCTTTTCTACCTGTGAGAGTCCCTTGATAACAGGAAAGAAAGATTTCATTAAGAAGACAAAAATGATTTTTTATGAGTAATTTAGGCAAGCCAATTTGCAAATTGCTCTAGGGCATCGAACCTTAGGCTATTGGCCATAATTTCTTACATTTATGTTGATTCATTTTGGCTGCTTCTTTGTAAATCTGTAGAGCATCTATTGCTCATCTTAAATCTTTACTAATAACATTTACTCTCTCTCTCTCTCAAAAAAAAAAAAAAAAAAACATTCTGTCAAAGAGGAACAACATTATTGCATCAAGGAGCCACAGACCCCAAAAACAAATTTCTGCTCTTGATACTCTCATAAACAAGATAATTGCAAAGCCAGCAACACCTCTACCCACATGGTTAAGTGAAATATCTAACCCGGTTGAGGAACATAAAAAATTAAGGCCCTGCTACCTTCAGTTGACCTTCAACGACTTGCTCATAAAATGTTATTTTCACAGTTTTAGACACATCTTTGTCATGATGGAGGACAATGTCATGTTTGTTTGGTTTGTGAAGTTACAATACTTACCTATTTTCCATTCCTATATGCAGAGTGAGATGATGTCAGAATTGCTTGACAATGTTTTAGACGATGACGAGGCCGAAGAGGAAACTGAGGAACTGATTAACCAGGTAAACTTTTTTTTTTTTTTTAATCCATCTGCCCATAGCATATATTTCAGACCAGAAAGTAATGGAGACGTTACCATTCCCTTTCATATAATATTTCAAAATGTCTGAAAAGCTTACCATGTAAGAGTCCAGCTCACTCTCCCAACAGTACCATTCACAGCTTTTCATCTCGCAACCTTACGCTACACACTCTTGCAGATGATATACTTCCTCTCTAGCCAATATTCTCTGAGAACATCTCAAGTGGATAACAGTCGTCTATTTCAATCTTGGCAGCTGCCACAATGGGCTGTGTGTGCCTCCATAACCAAATGATTTCATTTCATGGGTCGTGGATATTGTGAAGAAAACATTGATGGACCTTGAAGATTATGAAGAGAATGTTGGATCAATGGTTTTGTCGAATTCCGAGAACAACGAACGGTTAACAGCAAGTTTTTTTTCAGCATCTGCATACTCACGCATCGAAGCACTCGGATGTTATTATCTCTCACTATCGAGTTCTATGCTTGCCTGTTCAGAACTCGCATTGGTTTCCACCAGCTTTCCATCTGATTCCGTGGCCTTCTCATTTGAAACAGCATCGATCCCAGTAGCTGGATCAATATTTTTGCATTTCATGTCTCCACCCACATCTGATGTAGAATGAGTGGCCATTTGAATTTGATCAACCTCATCTGTCATCACCTTTTCTATGTTCCCTGCAGCTGTTTGAGTCTGATCAACCTCATCCGTCGTTTTCTCTTCTATGTCCACCGCAGCCAAGTTACCACCCTCTCCTACAGCAGCTGTCAGGGGATGACCAACTTGGTTGATAGGAAGAGCATCTGGGTTTTGGCCTTCCGAAACAGAGGAATGATCCTCAACCAGTAACTTGGATTCGACATAACTATTACTATTTGCTGCAGTATGTTCTTTACCTGCAGCTTCAACATGGATTCCTGAATCACAAGCTTTATCTTCCTCTACAACTTGAACATCATTTCTAGAATCACCTGCTAGATGATCAACTGGCATCTTCTCTACCCTAGTCATTGAATTCAGAATGGCAGTCCCATCAAGACCCATGTCAGCTTGAAAAGGAATAGAGGGATTTTCAACCAAAGCGCCTATCAGGTTGTCACCACTCCCAACAGGGAACTGATCTCCACTAGCATTAAGCTCTTTGTGATTCTCACCGTCTAACAGAGTCGCCTTTTCCTCATTTACAGTGGCAGCACCATTATCGGACAGGCTCATATTCATGCTAGTAACTGACTGAGGCTCTGGATCAACATCGATATCCTTTCGACACACATTCACATTTTCAACAGCGTGATCTAGACTGACATCCGCTTCCTTGGTTGATGTTTCATCATGTGGATGGTCAATGGGAACTGAGACTGGGACTTCTTTGGAAGAGGCAACAGGTTCACCATACTGAGCAGTTGGCATATCAGTATCTTCAGTAGCTTGAACTGATACCCCTAGTGGACGATTTTCCACCAGGACTTCTTCCAGCTTTTGTAATTCCATCGCGGCCATTTCCTCCTGATTTTGTAACTCCATCGTCACAGTTTCTTTCTGCTTCTGTAATTCCATAACCTCAACTTCTTCCTGCTGCTCTGTTTCCACTGATGCGATTTCTTCCTGCTGTAATTCCATTGCCGCAATTTCTTTTTGCTTCTGCAATTCCATCGCCGCGATTTCTTCCTGCTTCTGCAATTCCATTGCAGCAATTTCTTTTTGTTTCTGCAGTTCTATTGCAGCAATTTCTGCCTGCTTTTGTAATTCTAACTTGTACTCCTCTAGAAGCCTTTGAATCCTATCCTGCTCCACTATGAGGCTTCTGTAGCGCTGCTGCAGATTTCTTTCAAGTTCTTTCTGCTTATCGATTTCCACAAGCAAGCCATTGATTCTGTGAGTTGCTGCAAACTGCTCTTGTTTCTGCAAAGCTCGAAAACATTCGAGTTCTGTTCCAGCAGTGTCCATCTGCTTGTAGGTGGCCTCTATTTGTGACCATAACTTTCCTGCCCGCATCTGATATCCTTGAGTAAGAACTTTTATCTTCTGCTCAAGCCGCAGGGCCTTCTTAGCCTCATCATCCATTCTCTTCTTCACATTCTCAAATTCGTTTTGCAAGGCCACAAGTTTGTCACTATTGTTGGCAACACTGGCAAGACCATAAGCATTACGAGCCGGGAAGTACATCAGATCTTCTTGGCATGCATCGCGTGCTTTAATAAATTCATCAAGAGATTCCTCCTCATGCCCCATCGCCACACGAAGAAATTGAACCTCTTCCTTCATCAAAGAATCAGCCTCCTTCAGTGCATCTTCTTCAAAATCCTCAATCTCAGGGATGGAACCAGCAGGCTTTCCATTTGCTGTACGCTTGACTCCTTTCTTCTTCTCCTTGTCTTTCTCCGTTTTTTCATCAAGTGGATACTTTGCATTATCATGCTCTAGTAATGCAAGAAGTTCCTTTCTTATCAAGCTATTTGGCCTACCATAGGGGTCACTGAGCTGAAGGCGTACCTGTACAAACAATAGTTCCATCTGTGACTTAACTTGAAACTTGGCTGAGTGACAGAGTCAACTCGACTCGATCAGATTTAACCCAACACAGCTGGACTTTGAGTTGAGTAAACTTTTTGGGTTTTAGAACTATCATACAAACTGAAATCCAGCAAACTGTACATGGGACCTCTTTAAATTACAAAGAATTACAGGGTCCTGTTCATGACCACAGGATTATGTGCATGTTGGGCCCTTGCTTCAGTGCTCCAAACTGCCGATATGATGAGTACCATCATGGATGGTGGATGCTGTGGAAATCTTCCTTATTGGGTGATCTTAAGCCTTCCATTGGTGGTAAAGATGTCGACAGTGTAGTCCACATTCAATGAAAGAAAGGTCAAATATCAAAGGGTTAGAATCTTTCAATCGGTGTGACCCATGGTGGGACCACGAAGTAACAGGTTACTGTTTGTCAGCAAACTCTGTATTTGCTGCAAGGCAGGATTCTATAGTTCCCCTAAATTTATAGGGAGATTAGATCATAGTGGGGTTGAGATCCAGTCTACCTGTTCCATTAATAGTGTGGCATGTCACATATGTATGACAATCCTTCTGTTCCTTCATCTAGGACAGCTAGGAAGGGTCAATCATAACCACTCAGGAAAAGGGTGTAAGTTTCTGTGGGTGCAATGTGCACCAAGAGTCAGGGTGCAATGTGCACCAAGAATCAGCGTGCACATTGGAAAATTTTAATTTGGAAATCTTACTAAGATTCCTGCCACCTATCTTTCAGTTGTGTGAGAGAGGATTCTCAATCATGAATGCATATTGAGGTCATGCCATTTAAAAAGTGGTGTACAGTAATCACTAAAATCTGATAAGTGATGTTTGTATGACATGTTTTCTTGTTCAGGGCACTTTCTTGTTCTTATCATTCTAGTTTTCTGGTCTTTCACATGATCATCTTATTTTTTGGAGGTTGCATGAAATGACCATTTTTGAATTGTGAAATTGTTTCAGGCATCAGAAAAATCTGTGCAGGCCCAGAAATGTGCCGAACCTCACTTAAAAATAGTTAAAACTGTGAGTTACTACTACAAATGTAAATTATAATGCGAACCAATTGCTATGTCCATTGCATTTTCCCAAGCAGAAATTTCTGCTGCTGCAGTGACTAGCTTGTTGCATGTAAGATAGACTCCTTTGTCATTGACTGGTTTAGTTTGAACTGAATCTAGTCTTATCTCTTGATCAATATTGCCTATGTTGGGCTCATGATCTTAATGAGATTTCATTCTTCTTTCCCAAAGTTTTTCTTTTCGATAACTATTGCTATAGCTATCAAACACATTGGCTGGTTGTCTCCTTTTGTTATAACTATTTCTTGGAGGGTGTCGACCATGATATGTTATTGCTTCAACCATTTGTTCTTCAGTTTTTTGACCGGGAACTGGTAGTTCAGCTTCAATTGATTCAATTGAATCTTCAATGCTAGGTATTTCATATCCATAATCTAATGGATATTCTAGCACACTAGTGACATATGCAATTGCTGTGTTAACAGCTGAGTTATATGGTCACATGTTTCCCAATCTTTTTCAAGTTTGGATTTTGTTATCCTTAAATCTTCATTTAAGGGTAACTGTAATTCTTGCATTCTCAATTGATGAGATTGCTTCATTCTTCTTCTCGATTTGGATTACTTAAATCTTCATCGAAAAGATCTTGCTAGAATCTTCTTGAAGGTCCAACTCTCAAGCTATTTGGCCTTAATAGTCTTATGGTAAGACCATCTCGGGTGTTTAGCTTGTAATCGACTTCATTAGTTTCTCCTATTTGTACAAGAACTTGCTGATGCTTGAAGTCAAACATCTATGTTTGCCCAAAACGTAAAGTTTCGCCTTGGAAACAAGGAATACTTTTATGATTTTACTAATAGGCGAACATTTTACTCTCATGTAACAGTCTCAGCTATAAAATGGAAGCACAATCAAGAAATGTGCAAAATCCCAAGTGGGAATCCCTATAGCATTGCATGGTAGTAGTTCAACTGATTTACTCATATCAGTGAAAGGGCATTCCACGGATAAGCCACTACAGGAAACACTTACACAGAAAATTTTTCCTATGGGAATATGCATTAGTATCCATACATTGGGGAAGAAAACTCAATTTTAGATGACCCAATAATCAATTCTTGTATCTCGCAGGTGATTTTCACAGGTCTTGAATTTCAAAAAATTTTCAATCTCTATCTCTTGAATATGATTTTCTTCTAACATCTTTCTTACTGTAGATGGGGTGTTAAGAAGCCTCAAATCATGGAAAAATTCTATCATGATCTTGTCAAATGCAGGTCTTGGGATGGCCATGTTCAGTCTCGGTAAGATCATTGATATGCTCATCATGATTCTTAGTGCTTGTTTTTCAAGTGTTTTGAATTGACTTGATTTGCCTTTGAAATTTTCAAATTTTTAGGACTGTTCATGGCCTTGCAGGCAAGAATCATAGCATATGGGACTAAACTCACCGCATACAGAATGGTTGTGAGGTTCCTCTTCTTAGGGACCACAGAAGTTCTGGATCAATGCTGATATTTGTGTTTTCCCTTTATACAGGTCTATGTTCATAAGATCATACAGACATGGATGAATGGAAAACAAAAATATGAGCTTGATCCAAAACTTTTGTGCCCCCCAAGAAATTTTCATCTGTAGTAGTTCATTTTTTCTGTTTCATGTGGTGTGGTCCATTTAAACAAAAATATAAGCTTGATCCAAAACTTCTATGCACATACAAGGATACCTTTTTTTGAGGTGATTCACATGCTTTATTTCATTGCCATTGTATGAATGAACTTGTCCTCAATATGTGCTGTATTTTTATTTTTATTTTCTCTTAAAGCTTCTTGAACATGAAAATGTTTAGAGTCCACTCATGGATCAGAATGCGGGCATCCCAACCTTCATGGGAATGTTAGCAACATCCCAAAAGCTTTGAAGTCACGTGATCACGTCTGTACTGTACCTTCTTTGAATATGTCTTGCTAGTGCAGATAAAACCTTTAGTGAAGCCAACCAAAGACATAATGAAAGTTCGTCGCATTAAATATGCTTGGCATGAGTTTTTTCTTGAGGGTACTCATCTTCCTCTTGGTCCATGATATCTTGGCTTTTTGTCATATCATTCGTATAATTTTTTTGTTATGTCAATGCAGCTAGGTACAACATTGGTGCAGTTATCTTGCTCTGGGCACCCGTAGTCTTGGTATGTCTTATTGTCCTTCAATAATTTAATATATCAAGATTTCTTTCCCATCATCATTTACATTTTTCTTCTTAATCGATACTTGGACCTTAATATAATCATTTACTCTGTTTTACAATCTTTAAAATCTTTATTTGTAAATCTGTGCCCATATGCATTTTTGAAGAAACTAAAAAACTTACTCATTCTCGATTGCATTGTGGAATATGCATCCATTATTCAAAGAAAAGGCGACATTCCAAGCACTCACACTTTCTCTCCTTGCTAGCTAAATTAGTGAGTCTTCTTTCCTTCATACTATATGATACATTGATGAAGTGGCCTGACCATTTGGACAGGTCCATGTTTATATATTATCTCAAAATTGATGAAGCAGATCCGGATGTGCGTCGAGCTATCCGGATTTTGAGCGGGGTCCCTGGAAGGTGGGAACCGTTGCATATGACCGTGATGAAGCCGTCCATTTCCTATGGACGGCATTGAGGGGCCTGCCATTTGGACAGCCGTGTTTATGTATTTGCTCGAAATTAATGGAGCAGACCGGATGTGCGTCAGAGCTATCCGGAAGAGTGGGGGTCCCTGGAAGGTGGGAACCGCTGTTATGACCATGATGAAGTTGTCCATTTCCTATGGACGGCATTGGAGAGGCCTGACCATTTGGACAGGCCGTGTTTATGTATTTGCTCGAGATTAATGGAGCAGACCCGGATGTGTGTCGGAGCTATCTGGAAGAGCGGGGGTCCCTGGAAGGTGGGAACCGCTGTTATGACCATGATGAAGCTGTCCATTTCCTATGGACGGCATTGGAAGGGCCTGGCCATTCGGACAGGCCATGTTTATATTCGTATTATATTTGTATTTGCAGGGACCACACCCGAATCCATTCTCAAATCCTATAACCTATAACCAAAACCTATAACCTATAACCTATAACCTAAACCGAAACCTTAACCTAAACCTAAACCAAAACCTATAACCTAAATCAAAGACTATAACCTAAACCCGAACCCATTCTCAAATCCCATAACCTATAACCTAAACCAAAGCCAAAACCTATAACTTAAACGTGAAACCATTCTCAAATCCAAAAACCTAAACCTTAACCAAGACCTATAACTTAAACCAAAACCAAAACCTATAACCTAAACCCGAACCCATTCTCAAATCCAAAACCTAAACTTTAACCAAAACTTATAACCAAAACCAAAACCTATAACCTAAACCCAAACCCATTCTCAAATCCAAAACCTAAACCTTAACCTAAACCAAAACCTATAACCTATAACCTAAACTTAACCTAAACCTAAACCAAAACCTATAACCTAAACCAAAACCAAAACCTATAACCTAAACTCGAACCCATTCTCAATTCCCAAAACCAAAACCTATAACCTAAACCAAAACCAAAACCTATAACCTAAACCCGAACCCATTCTCAAATCCTAAAACCTATAACCTATAACCTAAACCAAAACCTATAACCTAAACCAAAATCAAAACAAAAACCTATAACCTAAACCCGAACCCATTTCTCAAATCCAATAACCTAAACCTTAATTTAAACCAAAACCAATATCCTAAACCAAAACTATAACCTAAACTCAAATCCTAAACCTTAACCTATAACCTAAACTCAAATCCCTAAAACCTTGACCTATAACCTAAACTCAAATCCCTAAACCCGAACCCATTCTCAAATCCTATAACCTATAACCTAAACCAAACCAAAACCTATAACCAATAACCTAAATCAAAACTTCCTAACCTAAACCTAAACCTTAACCTAAACCTAAACCAAAACTATAACCTAAACCAAAGACTATAACCTAAACCCGAACCCATTCTCAAATCCCATAACCTATAACCTAAACCAAAGCTAAACCTATAACTTAAACGTGAAACCATTCTCAAATCCAAAACCTAAACCTTAACCAAGACCTATAACTTAAACCAAAACCAAAACCTATAACCTAAACCTAAACCGAACCTATTCTCAAATCCAAAACCTAAACTTTAACCAAAACTTATAACCAAAACCAAAACCTATAACCTAAACCCAAACCCATTCTCAAATCCAAAAAACCTAAACCTTAACCTAAACCAAAACCTATAACCTATAACCTAAACCTTAACCTAAACCTAAACCAAAACCTATAACCTAAACCAAAACCAAAACCAAAACCTATAACCTAAACCCGAACCCATTCTCAATTCCCAAAACCAAAACCTATAACCTAAACCAAAACCAAAACCTATAACCTAAACCCGAACCCATTCTCAAATCCTAAAACCTATAACCTATAACCTAAACCAAAACCTATAACCTAAACCAAAATCAAAACAAAACCTATAACCTAAACCCGAACCCATTCTCAAATCCAATAACCTAAACCTTAACCTAAACCAAAACCAATATCCTAAACCAAAACCTATAACCTAAACTCAAATCCCTAAAACCTTAACCTATAACCTAAACTCAAATCCCTAAACCCGAACCCATTCTCAAATCCCATAACCTATAACCTAAACCAAACCAAAACCTATAACCAATAACCTAAATCAAAACCCCTAACCTAAACCTAAACCTTAACCTAAACCTAAACCAAAACCTATAACCTAAACCAAAGACTATAACCTAAACCCGAACCCATTCTCAAATCCCATAACCTATAACCTAAACCAAAGCCAAAACCTATAACTTAAACGTGAAACCATTCTCAAATCCAAAAACCTAAACCTTAACCAAGACCTATAACTTAAACCAAAACCAAAACCTATAACCTAAACCCGAACCCATTCTCAAATCCAAAAACCTAAACTTTAACCAAAACTTATAACCAAAACCAAAACCTATAACCTAAACCCAAACCCATTCTCAAATCCAAAAACCTAAACCTTAACCTAAACCAAAACCTATAACCTATAACCTAAACCTTAACCTAAACCTAAAACCAAAACCTATAACCTAAACCAAAACCAAAACCTATAACCTAAACCCGAACCCATTCTCAATTCCCAAAACCAAAACCTATAACCTAAACCAAAACCAAAACCTATAACCTAAACCCGAACCCATTCTCAAACCCCAAAACCTATAACCTATAACCTAAACCAAAACCTATAACCTAAACCAAAATCAAAACAAAACCTATAACCTAAACTCCGAACCCATTCTCAAATCCAATAACCTAAACCTTAACCTAAACCAAACCTATAACCTAAAACTCAAATCCCTAAACCTTAACCTATAACCTAAACTCAAATCCCTAAACCCGAACCCATTCTCAAATCCCATAAATATAACCTAAACCAAACCAAAACCTATAACCTAACCTAAACCTATACTTATAACGTAAAACTATTCCCAAATCCCAAAACCTATAACCTAAACCTAACCTTTCCCTAAACCTATAACCTAAACTCAATTCCTGAGCTAAACCTACACCTAATCCTAATCTCAACTCTCTAACCTAAACCTAAACCTAAACTTGAAAACCAAGACTTAAACGCAATCCAGAACATGAACCCGATTCCTAAACCTAAACCATAACCCATTCTTAAATCCCAAAACCTATACCCTAAACTTAAACCTAAACCTTAACCTAAACCTTAACCAAAACTCAGTAACCTAAACCCGAGCCCATTCTCAAATCCCAAAACTTATAACCTAAACCAAAACCAAAACTTATAGCTAAACCCGAACCCATTCTCAAATCTCAAAACCTATAACCTATAACCTAAACCAAAACCTATAACCTAAATCAAAACCTATAACATAAACCCGAACCCATTCTTAAATCCAAAACCTAAACCTTAACCTAAATCAAAACCTATACCCTAAACTCAAATCCCTAAACCAAAACCTATAACCTAAACTCAAATCCCTAAACCAAAACCTATAACCTAAACTCGAAAACCTAAACCTTAACCTAAATCAAAACCTAAACCCGAACCCATTCTCAAATCCAAAACCTAGACCTTAACCTAAACCAAAACCTATAACCTAAACCCGAACCCATTCTCAATTCCCAAAACCAAAACTATAACCTAAACTCAAATCCCTAAACCAAAAGCTAAAACCTAAACTCAAATCCCTAAACCAAAACCTATAACCTAAAACCGAAAACCTAAACCTTAACCTAAATCAAAACCTAAACCCGAACCCATTCTCAAATCGAAAAACCTAAACCTTAACCTAAACCAAAACCTATAACCTAAACCTTAACCTAAACCTAAATCAAAACCTATAACCTAAACCAAAACCAAAACCTATAACCTAATTAACCCTAAACCCTAAACCTAAACTTGAAAACCAAGACTTAAACCCAATCCCGAACATGAACCCGATTCCTAAACCTAAACCATAACCCATTCTCAAATCCAAAACCTATAACCTAAACCTTAACCTAAACCTAAACCAAAACCTATAACCTAAACCAAAACCAAAACGTATAACCTAAACCCGAACCCATTCTCAAATCCCAAAACCTATAACCTAAATCTAAACCTTAACCAAAACCTATAACCTAAACCAAAACCAAACCTATAACCTAAACCCGAATCCATTCTCAAATCCCAAAACCTATAACCTAAACCAAAACCAAAACTTATAACCTAATCCCGAACCTATTCTCAAATCCCAAAAACCTATAACCTAAACCTAAACCTAAACCTTAACCTAAACCTTAACCAAAACCTCAGTAACCTAAACTCGAGCCCATTCTCAAATCCCAAAACCTATAACCTAAACCAAAACCAAAACCAAAACCTATAACATAAACCCGAACCCATACTTAAATCCAAAACCTAAACCAAAACCTATAACCTAAACCAAAACCTATAACCTAAACTCAAATCCCTAAACCAAACCTATAACCTAAACCTAAATCAAAACCTAAACCCGAACCCATTCTCAAATCCAATGGGTATTCAGAAAAAAATGGTTATACATGATGCACTTCTTTTACTTTGTCTTTCTTTTCTCCAATGGGTATTCTAATTTATGAGTGACATGACTGTTTGTAGGATGATGGAATATACTGGTCATTGAAATTTCATCTTTGAAGTGCAAGCACATTAATTTCTCTAATGAAGCCAAAGACTTGTATTTTCAGTATTATTGTAATTGTAATTGTAATTGTAATTGATTGAATGAATTGGATTGTAATTGATTGAATGAAGGATTGTAATTGATTGAATAAATTGGATTGTAATTGATTGTAATTGTAATTGATTGAATGAAGGATTGTAATTGTAATTGATTGAATGAAGGATTGGAATTGAATGAATGAATGATTGTACAGGTGGTAATTGAATGAACAAATGATAATATAAAATTTTTTAATGTCCAAAATAGCTACGGATACTGATCGTAGCCACTAATCTGACAGGTGAAATTTGGCATATTGGTAAGAACTATTAATATTTTGCTATGGATTATAACCGTAGCTATTGGAATATATAGCTACGGATTAAATCTGTAGCCATAGGTTGCATCGCGCCAATGAGTACGAAAGTGCTACGGACTAAAACTGTAGCCATAGATCTCTGGTACAGATTTTGTCTGTAGCCTTTGCCAGTTTCTGGTAGTTATTGCTACGGATCATATCCGTAGCTATAGGTTCCAAACCTATTGTTTCGGGGCCTACGACTACGCTAGTGCTACGGACTAGATCCGTAGCCATATATCTATGGCTACGGATTTAATTCGTAGCGTTTGTCCATTTTTTGGTAGTGTTCGTAGCTGTGGTAACCTACAGCTACGGATATAATTGCTACGGATTATATCCGTAGTGGTTGCCAGATATAGCTACGGACTAAATACGTAGCGGTGGTGATTAAATCCGTAGCTGTTGCAACCTATAGCTACGGACATAACTGCTACGGATAAAATTCGTGGCCATTTTGACCTATAGCTACGGATTAAATCCGTAGCTATAGGTTCCAGACCTATTGTTATGGCACCTATGACTACGGTCGTGCTACGGACTAAATCCGTAGCCATAGGTCTATGGCTACGGATTTAGTCCGTAGCCTTTGCCCATTTTTCTGGTAGTGTACCCCATTCTCGGCTCTCAGCGCCCATACGCCAGATTCCAATCCTAGGCTCCTACAAGAAGGATTTTTAGTATGAATTTTTTTTTATAATGGAGCATAACCACAAGCATAACCAAGTCACAAAACAACATCATCACATATCCACTATATCAAAAACTTTTAAGTACAATGCGAAAAGGGAAATACAGGGTGATCAAAAAGCTCCAAAATGATCAGATGTGCGCTCCTACCTCAGTGCTGTTGTTGTCCAACGACACCTGCATGCAACGGTCGTGCATAAGCTTATAAAAGCTTAGAGGGTGGTGTAGGTGTGTACGTAAGGCAAGTGCCGAGTGTACAATATCAGAGTAATACAGAAATATGCGGTAAGACCATGAATGCTATCAGCTATAACAAAGCTATATGATGCAAGGTATGAATGTTATCGGTCATACCAAGGCCATGCGGTGCGAGGCCTATGTAGCCAAATGTCATATGCGAGATGCAAAACAAGCATGTCAGCACTCATCAAGTACAAATATCAATACGGTTCCTCTTTGGATATCATCGGGGTCTAATACACCTCACACTGTCTGCCTCCTCCCTAGCTGCACAGTCAAGCAAGTGGAAGAGATCACACTATCCACCTGATCAGTAGTATGCCAATACCTACTTGGCTCATCGATAGTGGACACATTTGCGAGCTGGTCAAACTCAGCCTAGCTTATAGCCCCCTCACTCAGGCGGATAAGGCCACACCCCCTTCCAACCGACCACGACACAGTGAGAGACGCGACCTACTGGTATTCGGCACTCAGGCGCTATGTATCCACTCGGTCTAAACATTGGAGTAACTCCTGGTACCAAAAAGGTTCTGTGACTTTCACCTAAGGACATCTTACGTGCCCACAGTGCTAAAATAAGGTATTTCCAGTATCCGATACGGCCATCCACGATGTGACTGTGGAGCCACAACCCTGATGTCGCTAGGACGTATAATGATCAAGTCACACATATGCGAGATGCATGAGTCACCCCGTGCAGTCATGCAACAATCCCGCGCATACCACGCACTTATGTGGGGGCACTCCGTCTCATAAAGAGTCCCATAATATCTCAGCCCAACGGCTTATGCTATGATCAAACATTCCTCATATCAAGCATACATATGATGCGTATGGCATGAATCATGGAGTTACACTAAGCATGTTATAAGGTGATGAACTATCCTCACAATGAAGGTGAGCCTAGATGGCCTACGCACAAGAAGTATGGGCCTATCACTGGGCCTAGGGAGATTTATAATGCGAACATTAAACCAACATTATTCTTACAATGTAGATGTCAAAACAACATTGCTCCCAAGGTATGGCCCGCCACAAACCATGAAGAAATCACACATCGCAATGGACCCTAAGGACAACTATAACGCCCTGAAAATCGGGGGTCGTGTATATACTCAACTCCCGAGTTCCCGGGGTTACTTATGACCGGTTTTCGTTAATTACGTGATTAATCCGATCAATGCGCAGTCTGAAAAATTCTGGAACATGAAGCACAATCACACAAGTCTACTGAAATGAAGAGACCAAAAGCGAATACATACATATATACATGTCCAAAAGAATAAAGGGGTCGCACATGGCACCACCCAAAAAATCCCAAAAGAATAGCGAGTCCAAAAAGAATAGAGCCAAGCCCACTGCTCAGCGGTCCGATCCCGCCTCTCCAGCAGGCAAAAAACCGTCTATCAACTGGAAGTAGGACAGCTCATCCTCATCCTCGTAGAGAGTAGCAACACTATGCTCCACCTGTTTCGCCTCCCCTACATCTATGAGAGAGTCTGGTTAGTGTTTTAAAACACCATCCCAGAGTGGGAGTGAGTGATCAACTCAGTGTGCACTATTAGTCTTAAGTTATAATAGGCATCAATTGTAATATAAACTTAATGAAAATCATTCAATCATCAACTCCTAACAACTCTTTTTAAATGCGCATGTGTGCGAGATAATATGATGCATGCCCTTGCCACAACGCTCCCTCGAGCGACTTCATCTAACGATTGCATATGGCAACACTCTCTCAGAGCGACCTCAACTTCCGAGTCGCCACCCTAACTAATGCGATACAATGCAATCATATTAGCCGAGTTATTAGTTAAGTCCATTCATCCAACAGGTTTTTGAATCTAATACACCCCACGTATCAATGCCCTAAACTGATTGCGAGGCCAATGTCTCATCAACGCGTGAGGCCGAGGCCCCGCGGTCCGTGATCCCGTCGGGTTCCTCATCCCCGACTTCAAGCACATGAGGAGTGCTGAGAGAAAGGGATCGCTCGCGGTCACAATGGGGAGGCACGGTACCCTAGCGTAGGCCGACAGATCGGACAAAGTGTCTCATTCCACCATACTTGGCCCACGAGACTGTGGACCAGTTGCAATCTAGTTATCAATGGGTTACAATGGTTGTAAGGTGTTTCAGGTTCCATACAAAGGTGAACAAATAGGGTAAACAAACAAGGTTGGTCAGACAGTAGGCTAGACCACACGAGTCAAGCGAGCGTAAGACGGGTGACTTCGGGCACAAGGGACCCATGTAGTCGAACTACAGCCACCCATACACTCCCGCCCAATCCGCGGATCTAGCCCTAGCATAGTCCTACCGATGGGACTACCGTCTCTCATCATGTTCCTAACCAACCCAAGAGGGTAAAGGGAATCCATAACATGCCAACTATCAATGCATCATCTAACATAATCAACATCATGTTCTCATGCTTCTCAACATAAAATTCTAAACTTTTACTAACATGTAAAGCTAATAATATCATGAACAAGGTATGTGTATGTGTGGTGTGGGTTGGTGAGGAAGTTAAGCACTTCCTCCATCTCAAGAAATCATGTGCACAAGGGTAATAAATCATACATATTATGAAGCACAACATATGAGAAAACCAACAAGCATGAGCATGTGATCATCCATACACACAATCATATGAGAGGCAAGAACACATAATAAGAAAGCTAATCATACACATCCATACCATTCCACAAACATATAATTTCTTAGGGTTTCTCTAGAATTTCAAGTATAACATCTAAGCAATCAAAATTATTAAGCTTGTACTAAAATTGGTGCTAGGCCACCTAAGATCAATAGTCCACACCTATGGATCGTTGGAGATCGGGGAAAACGTCCTAGGAAAGAAGGCTTTGAGGTCGATCGGCCGGAATCCCTAAAAGAAGCCCTTGCATGTGAGAAAATCAAGCAAATCCTTCTTAATACATGAATTTGTAAGAAAAATAGGTGAAGGATCTTACCTAGATGACCGACGGACGATCGTTGAGGTTATGATGGAGAGTTTCTCCTTTTAGAAGAGGCAGGGAGTTGGAAGGGTTGATTCCTTTGGGCCCCACCTTGATTTAGGGTCCACCTTGCTCCTCTCCACCCACTTTCTCTTCACTCTTTACTCTCCTTGGTTGTTGGAGAATGGTGGATGCTACAAAAGGGAGAGCTTGATGGGAGATGGTGGAAGCAATGAGGGAGGGATGATGGGTTGTTGGAGATTTATGGAGTTATGAGGGAGAGGGGTTTGGTGGTGGGAGATTGAAGGAATTTATGAGAGAGAGGGCTTATTGTTGGAAGAGTGGAGGAGTTATGAGAGAAGGCTAGGGTTTATTCCCTAGAATTCGGCCCATTGGCCTTAAGTTTCCATAATTTCCCAAAATAGCCTACTAAGACTCTATTTGATGTTGATGAGGCCCTATCACCCCTCCGACCACTAAATTTGGGGTGTAGGTGTCTCATGGCCCAATAAGGGGCCATGTAAAATCTGAGATCAAACGGATGAACAAATATGGGGTTTAAGCATAGGGTTCCGATCTTTAAATGGCCTTGGGAGTCCCATTCTGATTGATGGGGCATTTTTGGTGGCCTTTTGGCTATGAAATTTATAAGGTAGGTGCTCCATGGCCTGATGAAGGGCCACGCAAAATTTTGGAACGATCGGATATCAGGTTTGGTCGTACAGGTCCGATTTGTGATCAATGGTCACCGTTACATGATCAGGTCTCGAACTTGGTGGACGGGCGTAGAAAAATACAATAGACCTTCACCATAAACGTAGAAGAGATCCGACGGCTGAAAAGCCTGGAATCTTAGTTTCATTCAAATGATGCCAGATTCCAATCTGGCATTGGTGAGGGTACATTTTGCAATTGCCAGATCCCCATTCTAAGTGTCCACTGGGTCCACAATCTATGATGGACCACAAGCCCAGTGAGATCTATGATTTCCTAATTTTTTAAGTTTTTATGACCCTCCTCGGTCGCTGGGTGGCCCACACGGGCTGATGTTAAGTGTAAACAAGTCATCTGGCTTGGCGGGCCGCACTTAGCCCAGTCATGACCAGACTGGTCTAGTCTAATGGGCTAATTCTAAGTTAATTAACTCGTGGTACCCCACCACGAGTGGTTTAAACGAACGGTCCTTCGGTAAATCCTACGTGGATGCCCTAGGACACTGTGCTGGTTGGACGGGATGTTACAATCTACCCCCCTTATAAATAAATTTCATCCTCAAAATTTGTACCTGTTCATATTGTTGAAGCAGGCTAGGGTAATGCTTGTGGACTGCTACTTCCATTTTCTAAGTGGCCTCTTCTTCGTCGTGATGGGTCCATAGAACCTTGACCAATGGGATGACCTTGTTACGCAGAACTTGCTCCTTCCTATCCAGTATTCGAGTGGGTCGGAGAATCTATGTGGCATCTTCCTTGAGTTCCGCATACTCCCACTTGATGATGTGTGAAGGATCGGGGACGTACTTCTTCAACATGGATATATGGAAGACGTTATGCACTCCGGCGAGAGGCGTGGGTAGGGCCAGGCGATAGGCAATCGTCCCAACCCGGTCCAAAATTTGGAAGGGCCTGATGAATCGGGGAGTGAGCTTTCCCTTCTTGCTGATGCGCAACATGCCCGTCATTGGGGAGATTTTGAGAAACACATGATCCCCAGCTTCAAATTCCAAGTCCCTTCGCCTTGTGTCGGCATAGCTTTCTGTCTGCTTTGAGCCGTCAAGAGGCGGCGCCGGATAATTCTAATCTTCTCGGTCGTAATCCGTACCAAATCTGGGCCTAGCAAACTCTTCTCGTCAATCTCTTCCCAACAATGTGGGGCTCGGCACGGACGCCCATACAAAGCCTCGTAAGGCACCATATCGATGCTAGCCTGGAAGCTATTGTTGTAGGCGAACTCGGCATATAGGAGACAATCATCCCAACTCTCCTGAAAGTCTAGGACACAAGCCCACAACATGTCTTCCAAAATTTAGTTCACCCGCTCGGTTTGCCCATCTGTCTACGGGTGGAAGGCGGTGCTAAACTTCAACTTCACCCCCATAGCCTTTTGGATGCGGGTCCAGAAGATTGAACGTGAATCGTGTGTCCCTATCCGACACAATTTCCAATGGGATGCCATGAAGTCGAACTATTTCCTTGATATACAGCTTAGCCAAATCATCGGCGGAGCTAAAAGTCTTGATTGGTAGGAAATGGGCTGATTTGGTGAGCCTGTCCACAATCACCCATATCAAGTCATGCCCCTTCCTAGTCTTGGGCAACCTGAAAATAAAATCTATTGATATGAAGTCTCATTTCCATTCCGCTATGGGCATGGGTTGCAAAAGGCCCAGTGGCCGGCGGTGCTCGGCCTTGACTTGTTGACAAGTAAGGCATCTGGACATATACTCCGCTATTTCCTTCTTCATGTTGTCCCACCAATAGTTTTACTTTAAATCCCGGTACATTTTTATACTACCAGGGTGCATTGCCAACTTGGAGTTGTGAGCTGCATTTAGGACTTCTTCCCATAGTTGCTGAAGATTTGGAACACAGAGGCGGCCTCGATATTGCAATCCCCCATCCTTTCCCACTCTCCATTCGGACTTCACATCATTCTTTACTCTTTCCCTCATCTTCTTTAATAGCCCATCTCCCTCCTGGGCTTCAATAATTTTACTGTCAACCATTGGCTGGGCTTGAATGTGGGCTACGACCTCGTACGGCTCCTCCACAGTTAACTTCATGTCGAAGTCCCGTACAAACTTCACCATGTCCCACTCTCTCACCATTAGCGGGGCCAAAAATTCGATTGTCTTTTTGTGACTCAAAGCATCCGCCACCAGATTGGTCTTGCCAGGGTGATATGAGACATCGAACTTGAAGTCCTTTAACGTCTCCATCCAGCGATGCTGCTTTATGTTCAGGTCCTTCTGGGTGAAGATGTATTTGAGGCTCTTGTGATCAGAAAAGAGTTCAAATTCCTCACCATAGAGATAGTGTCGTCATATCTTCAATGCGAAAACTACCACCGCAAGCTCGAGGTCATGTGTAGGGTAATTCTCCTCATGTTTCCTTAACTGTCGAGATGCATAAGCAATTGCCCTGTCCTTTTGCATAATACACAACCCAAACCTACTCGAGAGACATCCATATATACGGTGTACTTGACCCCTTGCTCAGGCAATACAAGCACAGGTGCCAACGTCAGTTTGTCCTTCAACTCTTAGAATGTCACCTCTGCCTTCTCATTCCAGGCAAATTTGAGGTCTTTCCGTGTGAGCTGGGAAAGCGGTCAGGCTATTTTTGAAGTCTCTAATGAACCTTCTATAATAACCGGCAAGACCGAGAAAACTTCCCACTTCTGTAACCGACTTTGGTTGCTTCCAATCTTGCACGGCCACCACCTTGGCGAGATCCACCGATATCTCTTCTTTGGATACTACATGTCCCAGGAATTTGACTTCCTCCTTCTAGAAGTCGCATTTTCTGAATTGCGCAAATAATTAATTTTTCTTAAGTGTTTCCAAAACTGCCCTTAGATGCCCTTCATGCTCTTTACGGCTCTTTGAATAAATTAATATGTCGTCGATGAACACGATGATAAATCTATATAGGAACGGCCTAAAGACTCTGTTCATGAGGTCCATGAATACCGCTAGAGCATTGGTGAGCCCGAACGACATAACTAGGAACTCATAATGGCCAAAGCCTTCCTTAACTCGTAGCTGATAGTACCCTGATTGCAGATCAATTTTGGAGAAATATTGGGAACCCCTCAGTTGGTCAAACAAGTCATCAATTCTGGGCAAATGGTATTTGTTTCGAACCGTCACTTGGTTCAATCTCCTGTAATCTACGCATAAACGCAACATGCCGTCCTTCTTCTTCACAAATAAGACCGGGGCTCCCCATGGCGATACACTAGGTCAAATAAAGCCTGACTTTAACAATTTATCAATTTAGGACCTTAGTTCTTCCATCTCACATGGGGGCATGCGATAGGTAGGCAAGGAGATGGGCTTGACACCCGGAGTCAGATCGATCGTGAAGTCTATCTCACGTCGGCGAGGAAGCCCTGGTATGGCTTCAAACACGTCGACAAAATCTTGGACTACGGGAGTGCATGTGAGTGAGGGTCTGTCATAACTCTCCTCCAATAAAGCATAACACAAAACCCTACGATCGTGGCTAACCTGGAATGGGAATGTGAGGGAAGTGCCATCAACTTTGTATATTTTCACAGTCAGAGTGTCACAGTTGATCTCCGCCTTCATCATAGTCAACCAGTCCATGCCCAGGATGACGTCATAACGGAAGAGCTTGGTCACTATCAAATCTACAAGTGCCACCTTGCATCCCAAATCAATGGGGCAATCGCGACATATCTTTATTGCCTCCGAGAAAGTACTAGCGGTGGAAATGATCTTCACTCCAACGGCGGGAGTAGAGTGTAGCCCTAGACGCTTGATGGCTGCATGCGATATAAGAGAAGTAGTAGATCCAGTGTCCACCAAAAGAAATATGGGAGTACCTTGAATGTGGGCTGTCACCTCAAAGGCCGTAGGAGTGGAGAGAACTGCATCTTGGCCCTTGGCCGCTAAGGCATGAACTCGTACCTACTGAGGAAGGTTTGACCGTTGCACGGGCTATTGTGGCGGCCTAGCTTAAGGTGCAGGAGGATGGCGAAACTGTGGGCTAGGCTCCAACATCCGTAGGGGTGGAATCTGCAATGTCTGCTGTGGAGGCCTGTTGTTGCATTGAGGTGGCGTGAAGCTGAGGTCCCTCATCCTCGTGAAATAGTATGGCTCGGAATGACCCGCCCTCCTACAATAGTTACACGTCCGGGTAGGTCGTGTAGGAGGTGTCGGTGCGGCCGCAAGCCTAGGCGGAGAATTCAAGCGCGGCCATTTCCCGTTAAAGAAAAGGATGGTCCCTCCATTTGATTTCATGGGCCCAACTGTGAACGAGTCCGTGCTACTTGTTCCTCATCTTGCTCCGCCCGAATAGACATCTCAAGAAGCTCGGCGTAGGTCCTGATATTCATGCAACACAGTTTGGAGTGAATGCCGCTCCTCAGCCCTTCCGTGAACCGCCTCGTTAGCGATCATCTCAGAAGCGTAGCATGATAGTTCGGTGAACCGGTTCTCATATTGCGCCACACCAATTCCCCCTTATTGGAGGTGGAGGAATTTATTTTTCCTCTCATGCTGGTACGATTAAGGGATATACTTCTCGTTGAAACAGGCCTCGAACGCCTCCCAGGTCCATACGTGGCTCTTGGGAATGGACCGAAGGACACTCTCCCACCATAAGTTCACCTCTTTCTCGAAGAGGTAAGAAACGAATTCGACATTCACCGCTTTAGAACAGTGGAGAGGCCGGAGTAGTTTGGTGACTCGATTAAGCCAGTATTCCGCTTCCTCTAGGCGGTGGGAGCTGGCAAAGGTAGGCAGCATATGCCTTTGGAACCGCTCATATAGGTTATTTGCATTGGTTGCGGGCGCGGCCATGGTGGGTAGTTCCGGTTGTGGTATGCCCAAATTCTGGGCCAAGGCCCCCATCATAGTGGCCATCATGTGCTGTTAGTGTTACATATTAGCGGTCATCGTTTGTTGTTGTTGTTGCATAAGGTGCAACATCTGGCCCATCTGCTCCATGGCCAAAGGCGGAGGGGGTACGGGTGTCGCAGCCTGCGGTGGCGGAGCATTTGGGGCCGCTCCCTGGGTTGTGCTACCCGTATTTTGGGAACCACTCGCCCCTTGGGGGCCTTGTTGTTCATCGGGGATCTGGTCCCTATCGACCCAGCCGCCATAAGGGAGGCGGACGTATCAATCCTCCGGTCACGGAGGCATTTCCTAGAAGGCCGTCCTAAGACAGGTTAGATAATAGAACATTACTCATACCAAGGTCATGCTCAAATACACCGGATCCATATATGTCCTATTCATGAACATAACCAACCATACACACAAGCATTCTCATGGTGGCAAGGACATTTCAAGGCAACTCATACATTCACATTGATTTCAAAATGCCATTGACATGGCCAGTTACTTGTTACAGCATGGATTCCAAGCATCAGTAAATATGCTAGACAGAAAGGAAAATACAAGCTAGATAAGAAAAGGTCCTAACTATCCTACGTTATATGGTATGTAGTCCTAACTAATATAAAGTAACTACTAGCTATTCATAGAGTTAAACTGTTATTCTTCCGATCTAGACGAGAACGGAGGTGCTTCCTCCCCCTTGCTGCAGCAGATCAGGGCCTTTATGGCCCGATACATCTTCTTGTTCCACTTGTCCTACTTTGCTTGGTTCTCCATGATCTTTGTCTGGTTCTCCTCGATCCTAACTTAGTTCTCCTCAATCCTGGCCATCCTAAAATCGAGTGCACCCAAGTGCCCAAGTACGTCTGGAGCGATAGGTGGCTCCCCACCGACTCCTTCAATTTCCTCACCTTCTTCCGCTTCTTCAACTTTCTCGGGGCCTCCAGGCGCTTCGGCCTGAAAATTGGGGTCACTTATGACCGGTTTTCGTTAATTACGTGATTAATGCGATCAATGCGCAGTCTGGAAAATCCTGGAACATGAAGCACAATCACACAAGTCTACTGAAATGAAGAGACCAAAAGCAAATACATATATATATATACATGTCCAAAAGAATAAAGGGGTCGCACATGGCGCCACCCAACAAATCCCAAAAGAATAGCGAGTCCAAAAAGAATAGAGCCAAGCCCACTGCTCAACGGTCTGATCCCACCTCTCCAGCAGGCGAAAAACCGTCCATCAACTGGAAGTAGGACAGCTCATCCTCCTCCTCGTAGAGAGTAGTATCACCATGCTCTACCTGTTCCGCCTCCCCTGCATCTATGAGAGAGTCTGGTTAGTGTTTTAAAATACTATCCCAGAGTGGGAGTGATTGATCAACTCAGTGTGCACTATTAGTCTTAAGTTATAACAGGCATCAATTGTAATATAAACTTAATAAAAAGCATTCAATCATCAACTCCTAACAACTCTTTTTAAATGCACATGTATGCGGGATGATATGATGTATACCCTTGCCACAACGCTCCCTCGAGCGACTTCATCTAACGATCGCATATGGCAACACTCCCTCAAAGCGACCTCGACTTCTGAGTCGTCACTCTAACTAATACGATGCAATGCGATCGTGTTAGCTTAGTTATTAGTTAAGTCCATTCATCCAGCAGGTTTGGGAATCTGATACACCCCACGTACCAATGCCTTAAATTGGTTGCGAGGCCAAGGCCCTATCAACGCGTGAGGCCGAGACCCCGTGGTCCGTGATCCCGTCGGGTTCCTCATCCCCGACTTCAAGCATATGAGGAGTGCCGAGAGAAAGGGATCGCTCGAGGTCACTACGAGGAGGCGCGGTACCCCAGCTTAGGCCGACAGTGTCCCATTCCACCATGCCTGGCCCACGAGACTGTGGACCAGTTGCAATCTAGTTATCAATGGGCTACAATGGTCGTAAGGTGTTCTAGGTTCCATACAAAGGTGAGCAAACAGGGTTAATGAACAAGGTTGGTCAGACAGTAGGCTAGACCGCACGAGTCGGGCGAGCATGAGACAAGTGACCTCGGGTACAAGGGACCCATGTAGTCGAACTATAGCGACCCGTACACTCCCGCCCAATCCGCGGATCTAGCCCTAGCGTAGTCCTACCGATGGGACTACAGTCTCTCATCATGTTCCTGACCAACCCAAGAGGGTAAAGAGAATCCATAACATGCCAATTATCAATGCATCATCTAACATAATCAACATCATATAATCATGCTTCTCAACATAAAATTCTAAACTTCTACTAACATATAAAGCTAATAATATCATGAACAAGGTGTGTGTGTGTAGTGTGGGTTGTTGAGGAAGTTAAGTACTTCCTCCATCTCAAGAAATCATATGCACAAGGGTAATGAATCATACATATTATGAAGCACAACATATGGGAAAACCAACAAGCATGAGCATGTGATCATCCATACACACAATCATATGAGAGGCAAGAACATATAATGAGAAAGCTAAGCATGCACATCCATACCATTCCACAAACATATAATTTCTTAGGGTTTCTCTAGAATTTCAAGTATAACATCCAAGCAATCAAAATCATTAAGCTTGTACTAAAATTGGTGCTAGGCCACCTAAGATCAATAGTCCACACCTATGGATCGTTGGAGATCGGGGAAAACGTCCTAGGAAAGAGAGCTTTGAGGTCGATCGGCCAGAATCCCTAAAAGAAGCCCTTGCATGTGAGAAATCTAAGCAAATCCTTCTTAATACATGGATTTTCAAGAAGAATGGGTGAAGGATCTTACCTAGACAACCCACGGACGATCGTTGAGGTTATGATGGAGAGTTTCTCCTTTGAGAAGAGGTAGGGAGTTGGAAGGGTTGCTTCTTTTGGGCCCCACCTTGATTTAGGGTCCACCTTGCTCTTCTTTACCCACTTTCTCTTCACTCTTTACTCTCCTTGGTTGTTGGAGAATGGTGGAAGCTACGAAAGGGAGAGCTTGATGGGAGACGGTGGAAGCAATGGGGAGGAATGATGGGTTATTGGAGATTTGTGGAGTTATGAGGGAGAGGGGTTTGGTGGTGGGAGATTGAAGGAAGTTATGATGGAGAGAGGGCTTGTTGTTGGAAGAGTGGAGGGGTTATGAGAGAAGGCTAGGGTTTATTCCCTAGAATTCGGCCCCTTGGCCTTAAGTTCCCATAATTTTCCAAAATAGCCTACTAGGACTCTATTTGATGTTGAGGCGGCCCTATCACCTCTCCGGCCATCAAATTTGGGGTGTAGGTGTCTCATGGCCCGATGAGGGGCTATGCAAAATCTGAGATCAAACGGATGAACGAATATGGGGTTTGAGCATAGGGTTTCAATCTTTAAATGGCCCTAGGAGGCCCATTTTGATTGATGGGGCATTTTTGGTGGCCCTCTGGCCATGAAATTTATAGAGTAGGTGCTCCATAGACAGATGAAGGGCCACGCAAAATTTAGGAACGATTGGATATGGGGTTTGGTCCTACGGGTCCGATTCACGATCAACAGTCACCGTTCCATGATCGAGTCCCGAACTTGGTGGACGGGCGTGGAAAAATACAATAGACCTTCACCGTAAACGTAGAAGAGATCTGACGGCTGAAAAGCCTGGAATCTTAGTTTCATTCAAATAATGTCAGATTCCAATCTGGCATTGGTGGGGGTGCATTTGGCAATTTCCAGATCCTCATTTTGAGTGTCCACTGGGTCCGCAGTCCGCAATGGACCACAAGCCCAGTGAGATCTATGATTTCCTAAGTTTTTAGGTTTTTCTGACCCTCCTTGGTTGCTGAGTGGCCCACACGGGTTGACGTTAAGTGTAAACAGGCCGTCTGGCTTGGCGGGCCACACTTGGCCCAGTCATGACCAGACTGGTCTAGTCTAACAGGCTAATTCTAAGTTGATTAACTCGTGGTACCCCACCACAAGTGGTTTAAACGAACGGTCCTGCGACAAATCCTATGTAGATGCCCCAGGACACTGTGTTGGTTGGACGGGACGTTACAACAACCTGTTGGGCCACAACTCATGGGTCTTAGATACATCAAATGAGCCGCACCATATGGGCCTTTATAAATCAAGTGGGCCGCATCAAAGGGGCCTTATGTACATTACAATGGGCCATATCCCATGGGCCTTTAATACATCACAATGGGCCTTGTAACATGGGCTTTATATATATCAAAGTGGGCCTCAACCACGGGCCACAAATACATCGAATGGGCCTCATCACATGGGCTTTACATTCAATCAAAGTGGGCCTCAACAACGACCTCATACACATCACGGTGAGCCTCAACAATGGGCCATAAATATGGCAAGGTGGGCCTAATCACTTGGGCCTTATATATACCAAGGTGGGCCTCAATGGGTGGCCACATATAAATCAAGATGGGGCTCACTTGAACTATAGATCAGTCCTATTTTTGTCTCAAGCCTGCAATACAAGCTTGCCAAATGGTGGATGGTTTGGATGCAGCCCATACATCATGGTGGGGGTCCACATGAACTATGGACTTGACTCATTCTTTAGCTCAAGCCACAAGATGAGCTTTCAAAGTGAATGGACGGTTGGGATGCAGCATACGCTTCATGGTGGGTCCCACTGTCGTTGGACAGTGTGAATAAAATACATGCATCACCGTGGGCTCCACCGTTCGCTGGACGGTGCGAATACAATACATATATCATGGTGGGTTCCACGTGGGGCCCACCATAATGTTTATTTGTCATCCAATCTGTTGATAGGGTCACACGTACCCAGAGGATGAGGAAAAACAAATTTTGCAATGATCCAAAACATCTATGGACCCAAAATGGGTTTCAATAGTATACGTTCAATCCCACTGTTTCCTCTTATGTGGGCCACCTAAGCATTGGATATGGTTGATTTTTGGAGGGTGGCCCGATGCCCTAAGGGCCCACCATATGAATAGCTTGGATGACAGATATACATCACGGTGGGGCCCACGGCAGGGAACCCATGGGCCCTGCTCGTTCACTCCACTTGCCAACGACGCAGGCCGCCGCCGCGCCTCGACAACGGCAAAGAAGGCCGATCGGCGCTATTCTTTTTTTTTTTTGAAATCGTAGTTTTTCCATGGTTTTTGGTATGTGGGTCCCGCATCAAGTGAATCCACCTCAGTTAATGGATTCTGTAGCCCATAACCCATCCATCAAGCCCAATATTGGGCATCTTTTGGCATGTAGAAAAATTCAAGTAACTTTAAACGGTGAAAATCAGTGTTCGCTAAGGCATGGCCCACTAGAAAGTTGGATCAGCATCATTCTTCGGCTCAACGCCTAAAATGAGCTGGTAAATAGGATAGATTGAATACATACAAAAAGGTGGGGCCTAGACAAGTGACCCACCCCAAAAGCTTGTGAACCAAGCTAATATTTATGTTTTCTCAGTCCACGTCCAGCGTCCCTGGACGCTGGACAGTTGGGATGTAACACATACATTCGAGGTGGGCCCGGCTTAGGTGGGCCACCACATGGAGGATGGTGTGGGTCATATACACATGTAAGGTGGGCCTCGCCCACAAATGGATTGGGTTTAAACCATGCTTCATGGTGGGGTCCATTCGGGTGGGCCACATGGCCATTCCATTATACACAAAATAAATAAATGACAAGAGAGGGAGAGAGACAAAAAGAGAGTGGGAAACGCGTGATGGAGGGACCCCGACACTATGGGCCCTCCATTTCAAGCATCCAATCATACATCAAGTGGATCCCAATACATGTGGGCCCATTAAATCAAAAATCCAACGGTGGAGGTTCCTTCTCCACTAAAATAGACAGTCTAGATGGCCCCTATTCAAGCTAGGAAAGTAAACATCATGATGGGGTCCATGGAAAGTGGCCCCGTCATGGAATGATATTGATGATCAAGGTGGGCCATCGGCCACATCTTAGGGTCCCAAGTGAGATTCATACCATTCATTGGTAGGCCTCACTTGGTTCACCATAAAAACATGAAAAATCTAGCCTAATAAGCACCCACCGTCGATCCTCTTAGTCCGTTGGAAAGCCGATCTCCTTGTGTTTCACTTTGATAGAGGGAGATGAGGTTTGAATGGCTAGGATGAAGGTTAAAGGGATGGAAAAGTGGGCCACACTACTCACTTTTCTCTCTTGGAAACCATGGACATGTGATGCTCTTGCTAGCTTGGGAGTTATGTTGAGAAATGAGAGAGAGAGAGAGAGAGAAAGAGAGAGAGAGAGAGAGAGAGAGAGAGTTGTAAGGAGATGTGAGAGATGAGTGATAGAGTGATGGATGGGAGAGAAGGATGGGCATGTAAGGACTTTGTTGACTTTAGGGGTAGATGATGTAAGAAGGGTATGGGGTGTATAAGAAACTTTTAACTTATGGGTTGCTTAGGGATGGGTGTGAGGTGATGGTGTACTTGACCCTTGATGGAATTGATTGATTGATGGATGTGACATGTTGTAGAGATTTTCTTGGGATTTGCAACGCGTGGTGTTTTCTTCAAAATAAACGTCGACTCACATCTCTTAGCCAGGGTATCGGATCAGTGCATGAGACGCGGCATCGGAACTGCGGCGACGGTGTGGTCGCAATGGTACAAGTCTCAGATTAAGCCAACTCAATTCTACAGGATATGGCCTAAGGTCGATCGCAAACGTCGGTTATCGGTCGCAGATTGCCAGACTTCGACGGAAAGGTTCACGGGATTCGTCAGAATAGTACGAACTAGGATACGGGTCTTACAAACATAAAACTCATCGCGAATAAAGACGTATTGCGACGAGTCCACTTATTATTAAAAAAATCATAAAGTCGTCGCAAAAGCCTTTGTCGCGACGATTGTTGATCATCGTCAATTATATCGTAAATACGATGTCACAAATTCTATTTAGTAACAAAAACAACAAGTCGTCGCTAATGATTTAATTATTTACCACAACCTAACAACTTGTCACAAAATATTAGCGATGAGCTAACATGTCACCATTACATATCACAAAATGGCATCAATTTTTTTTGTTTGAACCAACTTAATCAAATAAAATAATGTGTATTAATCAATATTCATCATCATCCATTGAAATATAAAAAATAATGAGATCAAACAAAATAATTAAATTTATAATTATTCAGAATATAAAAAAAAGTACACATGTCCAAATTGTCCAATAAAAATGAATAATAAAAAAAAAAAGAAATGTGCGTCATCGATAATGTGGTGCGGCCTAGGAAGATAACACCAATCTGCAGAAAAATCTGTAAAATTATTAAAATAAAATATTATTAGTGACTATTTTATACTACTTGCATAATTTAAATATGACATTCAACTTACCACTGAGGATGTGATTGAGGCTGCTGTGACATGAGGGTATGCAACATTTTCTCCAATTGAGTCTGTCGTGTCTTCATATCATTTATCATTTCTCACAGCTCAGTCGACGTTGCCTCTGCCTGCTCGGCCCTCCTCATAGCCTTATCCAAATTAACATGAATACGATGGGTCGATGCAAGCACCTCCTCATGCCCAAGACCACGAACGTAGCCAGATCTAGAGCCAAGGGCCCTAAAACAGCTTCGTCTGCTGTCAATGGTGTAGTGTCCTCCGACTAAGATTGAGTATGGATTTGTAGCATTTCGTTTTGTAGTTTAATAAAATATTATTAGTATGAAATGAATAAGTAATAAAACAACTTTAAAATAAGTTAAAATAATTCTCACATATAGCTCCCCACAACGCGGATCACCCATGCTCCTGTCATCTTCCTAATGTGTGTTCTTATAAAAAGTAATTAGATCAGGCTCTTGCTGGGACTCCTGGTGACACTATTCCATTTAAACAAGAAATATCATATTTACAATGTTAATAAGTAATGTGATAAATAAATTAAATTAATACGTGTAAGATAAATAAAGTAAATTATACCATCTCATTACGAAGTCGGACAAACGGCTTCAAACCAGCCGTGTGATTCACCATAAGCTTGGACCGATTCTCTTTGTTTGTTTTACTCCTTTTTTGCATTAAAAGTACAAACAAGTTTTGGGCCCCAACTATCTTCCTCCAGCATGAGAAGAATCGGGCAGTGGTCGGAAGTCGTCCTTGGGAGAGCTACCTGCGTTGCTGAGGGAAAAGCCTACATCCAGTCGGTTGACAGGAGGAATTTGTCGAGCCTGGACTGAATAAGGAGAAGACGACCGTTAGTCCAGGTGAATCTAGCCCCTGATAGAGGGAGATCCACCAATTGATGATCTTGAATCCAAGCAGAGAAGTCGTCCATTGCTGACGAAGCTCTCCTCTTCCTTGAATGTTCTTCTGCAAATCTAATGATGTTAAAGTCACCTACAAAACAACATGGGCCTGCGAATGATTGTTTAATAGAATTTAGTTCGTCCCAAAATAAAGGCCTTCGAGCATCCATCGTAGGACCATAAATCGCCGAAACCAAGCAAACAAGAGAAGAGGACTTATCTTTTATGATAATAGAGATGGAGAAGTCTCGAACATAAGAGGACTGAAGGTCCCATCTAGAAGATTTCCAAGCCACGATGATCCCACCCGCGCTCCCAGAAGCATTCAGGGTGACCCAATTGGCGTCCTTAGCAGACCAAAGAGAAGAAAGGAGAGAGTCTTTAAAGACAGGAACCTTGGTCTCCTGAAGGCAAATAACATCTGGATTTCTTTGGCTAACCAAGTCTTCTTTAATCAGGCATCTTTAAAGACAGGAGCCCACCCCTCTAACATTCCAGGAGAGGATTCTCATTGGGCGACTGGCCTTCCCTGAGATCCCTGGTGACCTTGCCTGATAATGGAAGCTGATAGCAGACCTGGGCTGGGTTGAAGTCTTTGAAGTTCCCGATTGCAGGCGGACTTTGGGCTCGGTCTCGTTGGAGTTCGTCGAGGGGGCATTGGTCTTCCTCTGTTCTCGATACATTAGAAGAGAGCTATGTAATCTTCGGGTTTGTCCCCAAACGTAAGGCCGAGTGATCTTCCAACGCGACCCACCGCATCTCTGATCCACTTTTTATTTTGAAGGGAAACGATCTTCTCTCCCCTGTCTGCATCAGATACTGTAATCATGTCTGAGGAGTGGGAGAATTCAGCACACATCTGAAGAGGTTCAGCCTCAATCACAGCATCATCGACATTCTCCTGAAAGAGGGTAATGGGCCCCGTATCTGCCCAGTCACGCAAGTGGGAGATGGAATTAGGAGGGGAAGAAGGGAGGGATGATAAAGGTTGGGAATCGAAAAAGTGACTGACAGAATCTTCGTTCCTGGGAGAAGTTTCTGCCATGATTTGGATACTGTGGATATGGAGGGGAGGATGTTGAATGAAGGTTTGAGAAGGGTTTATGGAACGAGTTAATATTGTAGGACCCAAGGTAAGAGGTTGGATTTCGGCGTTTGGGTTAGGTGGGGTTAGATGAGGCTGAATATTGAGATCCGGACCTGCCTCCCAAGCAGTGTCCTCTCACGAGTCCACTCTCACTAAAGATGAAGGGGCGATGACGTGTTCTTCAAAGGAGGTAGTGGCGTAGGTGGTTGATGATTTCTCCATGTGTCGAAGATCATGGTAGAGAATACTATCTGATCTTGATTGCGACGAGGATGTTAAGAGGGAGTTGCCACGCATCGTGTTGGGGTCCACATACGAAACCTTCTCCATCAGGGCATTAAAGGAGGTATTATCATGAGACGTCGAAGCGTCAGGGAGCAGGACACGTGTCGAGATCATGAAGGGTTGGGGCCGACTCGAGGTGTATCGAGAAATGCTGTTGTCAGCGCGAGGAGGTGGAAGTTCTGCTAACGCACCACCTGGATTTTGTGCGGCTTGAGATGGTTCATTTTCTTCGATGTGGTCAGACGTTCTGACTGACGTTGCACCTGGTGGTCTGCAAGAGTCTAGGTTCGGGACTCCTTCACTGAGCTGCTCCTTCTGCAACTGAATCAGAGAGGAATCATCTTTCAACCTCCACAGGTCTCCCCACTTGAGATACTCCAGATCGGGAGCTTCTACCTGAATCGGAAGATTCATCTGTCGATTATCTATATTGACTGTTAGGTGGGAGGGGAGGGGTAGACCTTTCTTTCTTCTAACACAAACTCTGACGACCCCGAGTTCTTCCCCCAACTTTATCTTGGGATCCAACTCAAGGAAGGAACCTAAGCATTTTGCCACGGACAAAAAGAAGTCTTCATTCCAACACTCCAAAGGAATGCCCCAGATTAGGATCCATAGATTTTCCATCCCAAAAAGGGAGAAATCTTCCCAAGACATGACTTTTGCCACCGGCCCCTTCGTATGAAGGTGGCCTGCCATGGTTAACATTTCGTGGTTGATTCTGGGGCATACCTTAACCCACAGCTCGTTGTAGCCTATGGGTTTAATGATGTGGTTACCTGAGTGAAAACCGATGCAATCTTTGATCCACTCCTTAACTTGAGGGATCATAGCTCGTTCTGTTGTGATAATTACCGCCGTGTCCTTCAGCTCAGCTCTGGCTCAATTGAAAGCATGCTGACTAATCGATATAGAAAAGTCCTGTTGCTCTTCTTGGCTTTTATCGTCAGTGTTTCCAGATTCTTCCTTATCGGATGGATGCTGATTTTGAGTTTGGATGAGGTTCTTGGCAGAGGGTTTATGCTAGAGGACTGCATCTCTTAATGAAATATTCTTTGAACGAAGGTGGGAGGGTACCGGGGATTGCGTGGAGGAATGAAGGGGAGCTTCAAGGCTAATCGTCTTTTGTGTCTGAGCTTTGTATTTTGGTCCAAACCTCGCTCGCTGGACTAGCATCGGGACCCCAGCATATTTGATTCCATGTAACATTTATGCAGCTTTGGCAAGCTCCAACTTAGAGCTCATTCTTACGAGGGCAAAACCCTGAAAATGGCCGGTTTGTCGATCCCTCGGTAGAACTACATCCATCATCGCTCTAGCACGGCCAAACACCCTAGAAAAGTTTATAGGTAGCCATCCTTCCAGATATCCCCTAACAAATAAGGTGGGATAATCGCCTTTGCTGTTGCCCATAAAAGAGGATGATGGAGTGCGTTTTGATCTGGAAACTTGCTGTCATTTGCCTCCCTTATGGTCATCTAGCTCTGAATGTCCAATATTATGAGAGGAGTTTGTCACCCCTGCCTCTTTGCGTCTGACAGATGGTTCCTTGTATGTTGCCCCTCTGGATCGTTCCCAAGTCTGATCCCCCGTCCCCTTTTCCTTACTAGTATTCTTTAAGTTTTTCTGATAGTCACGATTAGCCAAAACCTCCCAAGTTGAACTCCACTCTCTCATGTTCGGATGGTCGAGGTCGTCAACATTGTCATTGGTGTCGTCGAACCTTCATTGCTGTCGTCGGACCTAGATGGTCATTACTTTCTTGTTGAATTCCAGCTGGCTACCCTTTGCAACTTTCTGCTTCTCCAAGTTCCTCTCGCGGGCCATCTTCGCTTTCTGACCGTTGCCTCCTCCCATCTCTCTCCCTCTAAGGAATCGAGAACACAGAAATCCCTAGTCCTGAGGAGCACAAAAGGATTATGGGAAAAAACCCTAGTCCTGACGAGAACGCAGGGATTGTGAGAGAAGAAGAGAGGAAGATAAGAAAGAAAGGGAAGAGAGAATATACGGACTCTTCCCGGACGTCGTTCAATGGCCTGTACCAAAGAATTGCGGAATGGTGGTCCTCCTTCAAGGCAGAAGGTTTCGCTGGTCACAGACTCTTATGTAAACTCAGACTTCTAAAAGAGAAGCTGAAGGAATGGAAAGCCTGTGAGCTGCTTAAAAGACAAGAGATGAATGCTCTCCTCCAGGACCTTCACAGTCTTGACTTAGAAGCAGAGGGTTCTTCGATGTCCAGCCACACCCTAAGAAGGCATATTCAGATTATTCAAGATATTTCTACTAGGGCGCTGCAGGACGAAACCTCCTGGAAGATCAAATCTAGAGAGAGATTGATCAGCGAGGGTGATAAAAACACTAAATTCTTTCACAATGTTGCCAACATGCGAGCCCGAGCTAAGGTCATTTTCAATATCACGGTGGATAGTGTTCGATCAGAAGACAGAAAGGAAATAGTTGAACTTGCTATCCAATATTTCAAGGCACTGCTATCCTCTGAGGGATGGTCTAGGCCCCGGCCGGACCTCCTCCAATTCCAATCTCTCGACTCGGTGGAAGCCTCCCTCCTCGAGTCCCCTTTTTCGAAAGAGGAGGTGAAACTGGCTTTAAATTCTTTGGGTAGGGACAAAGCCCCAGGCCCCAATGGTTATCCCATGGCATTCTTTCAATCGTACTGGGACATCATCCGTGTCGATGTTATGGAATTCATGTCTGAATTTCACAACAGGGGTAGATTGTCCAAAGGGTTAGGCGCATCCTTCATTGCCCTTATCCCAAAAGTCCCGGGAGCTAATTCCTTCTCTGATTATAGACCGATCAGTCTCATTAGGGGTCCCTATAAAATACTGTCCAAGGTGCTCTCTTCCAGGTTATCTAAGGTCATGGGGAAGCTCATCTCTAACAATCAGAATGCGTTTATCAAAGGAAGACAGATTGTTGATTGTGCTCTCATCGCTAATGAGGTGCTTCACACGTGTCACAAGTCTGGAAAAAAAGTAGTTCTATGTAAGTTGGATATAGAAAAGGCTTACGATCATGTTGACTGGTGTTTTCTAGATTACATGATGTATCGCATGGGTTTCGACGAGAAGTGGAGAAGTTAGATTAGAGAATGTGTAAGCTCGGCACACTTCTCTATCCTTCTTAACGGCACCCCTGCTAGCTTCTTTAACAGCTCCAGAGGTCTGCACCAAGGCGACCCCTTATCCCCGCTCCTTTTTCTCGTCATCGGGGAAGCCTTGTCCAAAATGATGCTTGCAGGTCAGGAATCAGGCATTCTTCATGGTATTTCGATGACCGGGGTTTAGTCTCCTATTTCGCACATTCAATTTGCCGATGATACCCTCATCTTGTCAAAGGCTTCCCTGGAGTACATCTAAAATCTTCATACCACATTGCGATGCTTTGAGGCGGTTTTCGGATTGAGGATCAACTTGGCTAAGTCAAAATTATTTAGAGTAAATCTCTCCAATGCAGAGACATCTAGATATGCAGATCTCATAGGATGTAAATCCGCCACTCTTCCTTCTTTGTGGGTCTGCCTCTCGCTACTAGTACCCCTCCGACTTCTATGTGGGACAAAATTTTGGTCAAATTTCAGAAACTTCTTGCAAGATGGAAGTGCAGATATCTATCAATAGGGGGCTGTCTGACTCTCATTAAGGGCGCTTTATCTAATCTCCCTACATACTTCATGTCTCTTTATAGATACCCTGCGTCGGTGCTATCTAATATTAACAAGCTAAGACGTGACTTTTTGTGGTGTGGTAAGGAAAATCAGAGAAAATTTCACTTACTTGACTAGCAGGAAGTTTGCAAGCACTTTCAAGAAGGGGGAGCTAGCGTTAAAAATCTGAAGATTATGAACAAGGCCCTTCTGGGCAAATGGCTGTGGAGATTGGGTACTGAAAGTGGCTCTCTCTGGAACGCTCTGATCAAAGGCAAATATGGTTAATCCCCTAGTGGTTGGTGGACTAAAGACTCAACAGTCTATAGGGCTTCTCCCCTTTAGAAGGGCATCCTGAGCGCCAAAAAAGAGTTCCTCAAAATCATCTCCTTCGACTTAGGTAATGGTCGTGCCATTCGGTTTTGGGAAGACTGTTGGGTAGGCGATACTCCTCTGATGTATCGATTTCTAAGCTTATACCAGTTATCTCCATGCAAAAACTCTTTCGTGGCTAACAGTTTCTCCATCATAAATGAAACTGTTGTTTGGGACATCAAATGTGTGAGAAATCATCACGAATGGGAGATCTCTGATTTCGGCGATCTGCTCTCTCTCATCTCAAAAACAGTCCCAGCCATCAACGTCCCTGATAAGCTCTTATGGCCTCTGGAAAAAAATAAGTTGTTCTCAGTTAGATCGTTCTATGCTCGGTTATCCACCCCTCCAATTCTAGCGGTTGATACTGCGTCCTTCATATGGAAATATGCAGCCCCTCCCAAATTTATTTGCTTTGCTTGGCTCGTTTGAAAGAATAGAATATTGACTGTGGATAATCTCAAGAAGAGTGGCATGCAAATAGTCAACATCCGTTTATGTTGTATGAAAGAAGAGGAATCCGTGGATCATCTCCTCATCCACTGCCCCTACACCTCGCAAATCTGGGCTAAATTTCTCCGCCGCTTCGACATGCACTGGTGCTCTCTGTCTTCAGCTTGCAACCTCCTTTCGGCTTGGCATGGAATTAACATTGGCAAAATAAAAACTCATATTTGGCAGCTGTCTATCCTAGCCATCTGGTGGTCTATATGGGAGGAAAGAAATGAGAGGTGTTTTAATGACAAAGAAATGTCAGCTCAATCAGTCTGCTCTTGAGCTAAAAATTTGATCTTCGAATGGGGGGGAATTGTTCTGGGGCTTAAGAATGTAGATTTACTTTTCTTAGGGGGCTAGGTTTTGCTGCTATCTCATCACCTTCCCATGCCCTTTCTCTTTTGCTGCTCTCTTTCTCTATCTGTTTCTTTTCTCTTTTAATGAAGTTACCCTTTTTTTTAAAAAAAAGTACAAATAAGTTATTGCAATACTTATAACAAAGTTATTGAAAACTAAATATGAATGAAATTTAGATCTCACTAAGAATGCATCAGACTCAAAAATACCACAAATTTTATCCCAATCTTCACGGGCGATGCCATCGTAAGGGTGTTGTTGTGTCCCCTCATGACCCCTTTTTTAATAGTAGGAATGGCACCGACTCTTATATTGCTTGAACCGGTTGCCCAAATACATGTTGACCCCCTTTTTAACATTACAAAGTTCCATGTCAATGTCGAATTTATCCTGATAAATAATATATTACATGAATCAATAAATTGTAAATAAATTTAATGACATGATTATTTAAAAGAAAAAATAAAATAAAATGGAACTTAGTATTCATTTACCAATATTTGACTATGTATGACTGCCTTGTCAATATCATGCACGGACTGCCAAGACCCACAAGTAAGGGGGCGTCCACTGTCGACATATTACCCCCACCTCAATTGTGAAAATGGCTGCCCATGGCCCCATCGGTTTATACTTCCCTGGTAGGAAAGTGATAGAGGGTCGCTCGCCTGTTATCACCAAATGTTTAGCGAGAGCAAGTCCCCTTGACCGGCCATGTCCCTTTCTAGATGTGGTGGAAGTTTCATCTGCAAAATGGAAATAATACAATTTAATATATACAAATTGAACATTAATTAAATGTAAGAAATAATGCCTTATAGACGCTTAAGTTTTCACTGAACTATAGAAAAAACCTACTTTTAAAAGTGCATTTTTTTAAAATCAACGAAATCTTAAGCATTTGTACGACATTGTCTTTAAATATAAACATAGGAATAAAATATATGTAAATCTTACTTGCATCATTTGATGGTGACTGTTAGGCGGAGGAAAGATGGACAGAAGCCTAGGAGGAGAGAGTTTGGGCAGTGGGAGTCTGGTTCAAGCATAACTAGGGTAAGGAATGTCCTGCAGCGGAAGGCTCAATAGGGGATGACTGGGAGGAGAACAGTCTACGTCTCTTAATACCACCGCCGGGTGCCATGGCTGCTAGAGTTGAAGATTCAAATTACAAATAATACAATTCAAAGTACGTAAATAAAAAAATGATACCATACGAAGAAAAGATTGAATATGAAGAAAATAACTTTTATTTATAATTTTAAAATATTATACAAGTCAAAACTTACATGACTATTTCATGTATCATGATCTCTACATAGAAGTTGTACATCGTCATCCCAGTCATCTCCACTATCATTTTCATTATCATTGATGAAATTTTTATCTAGTTCAACATTTATTAAATTGGCATCAACATACTCTAGGCCCATGTCATCCCTAAACAACATGTCGATACTATGATCGTCATCTTGGATAATACCATCAACCCTATATGACGTTATTGGATCTTCATCTTCCTCCTCAACTTGTACACCCTCCTCCAAATTCGAAATATCATACCAGTTTTTAAGAGGTGCCCTCAGAACGACATGCCAATTGTCTTTCAATTTAGTGTGCTTGAGGTAAAAAACTTGCTCAGCCTGAACTGCCAATATAAACGGGTCATCATTATACTATTTACGAGAGAAATTTACACTTGTGAAATGATTATATCTTTGTATTCCCATTTTGTTATTACTAACATTCCACCAGTCACATTTGAAAAGGAAGACTCGATTTCCTCCACAGTAGTTTAAAACAATAATGTCCGTTAATATACCAAAGAAGTCAAAATGTAAGTTTTCTTCATGATCTCCATTTACAACTACGCCACTATTTTGAGTTTTACGATTTTCATCGCGCTCATTGGTATAAAACCTAATGCCCTTGACAATGCAACCACTATACCAAATAACTCGTGAATCAGGACCGCATGCTAATGAATACAGTTCATCCGTCGCTTCAAGCGATTTATCTTTACGTAATCGTTTCATCTATTGAAAATAAGTATAAAAGAGATTAATAAATTATAATAAAAAAATTTATAAATATTTACAAGAATATTCAAGTAAATACTATGTTGATTACTTACACGTTCCTCAAACCAATTTGAAAATTGTTGTTCGTGCCTCTGTTGCACATTGGTAGTGCATTGTCTCTCAACATATTGCTTGTGTTCCCAACATATAAAGTGGATAAATGCCTTAAATTGAATGCCAAACATGTGAAATATGGGTAAAATTCAAAATAGCTCACTTACATTAGATAGTTATTGATATCGAGGCAACTATTTAACACGTACATTCGTGCTTTTATGAGCTCAGTTACACCCATCTCATCATGTGTTGCAGCTCCTAAAGTGTGTACATTTTGTGTAAAGACGTACAGTCCTCCACGCTGTTTTCCTTGAACAATATCATAATTTTGATCTTATCGGTTGAATTTTGTCTCAACATCTTCAAAATACATCGAGCAAAAATTCATACACTATGACGCCCTGATTTCTAAAATCCGAGTACGAGACTCGTTTTCAGAAATCGGGGAGTTTATAAATCAGAGAAATAGCGGAATATAAACTCAGAGTACGATAGCCAAAAGAAGCATGTATATTCATGAGAGCCCAAAATTTGACCCGCTCGGCTAGGGGTCTTAGTTACAAAATTTCAGAAGTTCCTAAAATACTAATCCACTGGATATAAAATATAGAGCCACTGATTAACACCAAAATACGCCGTTGTGTCCTGATGCGGCTCGTCCTCATAATACTCCTCTTCAGGCTCCACAGTCGCACCATCATGGTAGGCACCGCCCTCTACATCCGTCTGCGCATACTACCTATATGCGGTTGGATATTGATAGATGAAGATGATGTGGCCGTGAGCCAAATGCTATTGGGGCAGGTGGCGGATCCAACTCAATGTGAATTTCCTCAAGATTACACATCGTTGCCTTAGCAAACATAGTTTAAAGAAAAACAAAACCATAATCCAAAACGGGCGACATGCAATCTTATTAGATGCATAGATGCATGAATGCACTTCGGCCTGGGGATGCACATCCAGCCAGACTTGGGCTCGTCGCTCATGCAATCTTCGACTTGGGAATGATCATCCAGTTGAACAGGGGGTCGATATTCGACGGTCTGGGAGCTAGCGAAATGATACCCCAACAACTCTGGGCACGTGTTACAACATCCAAAATTAGCCATCCGTCATCGTCAATATGCTATGAATATATGATTAGCCAGCCGCTATTAGTCTGATTACAATCAGTCAATTTAAGCAACTCAATGGTCACTACGGGGAGCTCAGAGCTCAACGTAGGCCGACAGCTCGGGCATAGTGTCCCATTACCACCATCCCCGGCACATGAGATTCCCCACCGTGGGATGTCCTGATAGGATACCTTTGATCAAAATGACGCTAGTCCAAGGGTCCCATCTCCCCACATATTTTGTCTAATTACATTCCCAAGTGTGGCTTGCATACAATTATGGAATCTTCTATGTGTAGCATCAAAAGGTTATACAATGAGATAATCATATTAGCATGTGACAACATATGAAAATAAAACATGTAAGGAAGCATCATGAGTTAATAACTACAAATGATGAGCTACCAAGTCATTGTTCAAGGGTTAGCATGTGAGCCTATCATATGGTGGAAGCAAGTATCACAATAGTGGTAATCTAGTATAGACTAGGTTTAGCTAATTTAGAAATGGAAAGCCCAAGGGGAAAATCATCACCTGAACGGTAGTGTTCACGAACTTGGTCTGAACCTCCTGGTGGCCCGGGGTTACTATAAGAATTCCTTAAAAATTACAGTTTGTATTTGTCAGGCTTTGTACAAAAGTTCAAGGAAGTGTATGAACAAGACCATTTAGGACTAATCCACCAGATGGGTGAATGGCTTGGATGAGACACCACCATCAGGGTGGAGTCCACAGAAGTTATAACTGTAAGAAAGTACTTAGGTATCTTGGTCATCCACGGTCAGCATAGGGGCGTATCTAACAAATGCTTTGGATGGTGCTGACGCTACCCATGCCAGCACACACTTCCACATTAGCCCCCCTGCTATGGCCGACACCAAGACCTTCAGCGTTGCAACAAGGTACCTCCGCTCAGTCTGCTAGTGGAGCCATGGATTTGGGTGTTTAGATTCAGTGTTAGATACCCATAGGTGGACGATTTGGAGACGTCCATGATGGTAGGCCAGGGATTAAAGGTCCTTTGTATAGCACATATACTAGGGTGGGGTATGCAGTAAGGTGGGGCACGCTGACCTGGATGGTCAGATTTTGACACATTCATTTGGTAATTTTTTTCCAAGCATGGTCCCAAAGGACGGTGCAGATGCGTCAACATAGATTTCATATGGGGCCCACCACATGTGTCCATTATATGTATAAATGTTGTATTACTACCACATGCACTATATATATTTGAATATATACCATATATTACATGCACCTGATATACTTTTTTTTTAACACACGCACATACACCCCCACACACGCACACCGTAGTGGGATTTCACCACATATGGATACTCGAACCCTTGACTGGGTGTTGAAACTCCCAAGAGTCTACCACCGGTGCAAGAGTAAGGATCCACATGCACCTGATATACATCCCAATGTTATATAATGTCACATGCATCTGGTGTACACCTACACATTATACATCATTTGTATTTGATGATATCACATGCATCTGGTGTATATCTACACATGTGTATTTGATATCTGATATATATTCTACACGTTATATATGTGTTTAGTTAGTATATACATCACATGCATCATATATACATCACATGCATCATATACACATCACATGCATCATATATCACATGCATCATGTATTCAGTTAGTATATACATCACATGCAACATATATACATCACATGCATCATATATACATCCCATACATCATATATTCAGTTACAGATCACATGCATCATATATATTTAATATATATATATATGAATATCATATCAACATGGGTTCCACTTGGTCTTACCACGTGCACATGATGTGCTGTAAGGGTACTTGCATGGTGAAATAAGGGGTGTTTGAATGGATGGATGGTTTGGATATTATCCACATACACTGTTCCTCCTGCAACTGAGGTTCATTGCATATTTTAAAAATTCTCATGCACGTGTATGTGCATTATATATATATATATATATATATATATATATATATATATATATATATATATATATATATTTCAATGCAGTAGCATCTAGGCCTGCTCTACTGATGGTCAGCCTGGTTGAGCCACGTCATCAGGGTGGGGTCCACTTACGTAACCCACCACTACTGCTGGGTAGGGCCCACCTGTGGATGCAGGATGCGGTCCACCAACATCTCCACAAGGTTCCAAACCAGGGTAGCCCACCAGCTTTTTGGTGAGGCCCACCTGCATTTGGTGAGGCCCACCTGCAGTTTGGTGAGGCCTAGGTGAACTTTTGTTGAGGCCCAAAGTCTGCCTCCTTTACTGACGTGCAAATGCCCCTATTTTAGTTGTTTTGGAGGCCGTTCCCCGCCCTGATTCTCAACTCAACCACGGCTCTTTTCCCGACCGTTTCACACTCACGTCGATGCCCAAATGGTGGCATGGTGACTGCCACTTCTCTTATCCAAAGAACGGTCCTATCAGGGCTGTTTTCATGCCGAAAAATGGTCGTTTCTCGGTCTGATTTTTGAGGTGTGCAACAACTCAACAGAGCCTGCTTGTAAGCTGTCCCAGAACCGAGTTTTAGCCCCTAGTTTAAGGTTATCCCCACGCCATTGTTTGGCTCCCAACAAGGCCTGCTCTAAGGTCCGTTTCGGTCTTAAAATGGTGCCCGAACATAGGGCATATTTATCTTCAAAACAGAGGCCGTTTTTAGCTCCATGAATGGTCCCTGCTGTTGGGTGTTTTTCGGCCATGGACAGGTGTGGTTGAGGTGTGATGGGGCCTAGTTTTGGTTTTATTTTTATTTTATTTTTTTAAGAGAAAAAAAAAAGAATGGAAAAGGAGGTCTCACCTTCCACAGTTGGGTTCGACCCGAACCTGGTTGACTTGTACGCACCCACCGCTCCTTCTCCTTCTTCTCTCCTTTCTCTCTCTTTCCACAGGAGTGGTGTAGCTGCAGACTTACACTGACTCGGCTCGGTCCGTTTTCACGGACTGAGTGGGGACAGTGCGAGCCGAGCTCACCTAGAAAAACGCCACTTTATCACTCTGTTTTCTCTCTCTTTTCTCTTCCTATTTCCCTTTTGTATAGAGCCTGAGCGGTGATCCTTCCCTTTTATAGGCAAGGAGAGGAGGGATCCGGTGGCTGAGATTTGCTCTGCAAATCCCCAAGTGAAGGCCGGCGATGGCAGTCTCTGCTTTTCCCTGGAATGGAACATTCGGCGTACAATTCCTCTCTGCCTAATCATTTTTTTTTTGGTTTAAGAGAGAAGATCCTCTGGGATGGCGTGCGCATGCCTGTAACTTCCTAGGTAAAACGGCACAGTTCACCCCTTCACGCCAACGGTCCACACATGCCTCACGGATCCAGACAAAAGGGGAATGGATGGCTAGCAGTGATTTCTTTTATTTATTTTCGGGGGGCCTCATCCTTATACGGTTTTGTTGGGGTGGACCCCATCGACAGAATAGTCGATCCGAATTATTCGAAAAGTGGCCAGGATGGGCCACCTTGAAGCTCAAAGGTTGGCTAATTCAAATGGTGTGTTGGCGAGAAGGATTTTGGAAATTTGTATTTGGTTCGCTCAAACGCTGTTTGACCACAAGTAGATGTCTAGCGTACATCGTGTATTAGAGCTTGGGGTGTACGTGCACTTGGCTTTTGGGCCACATCACGGCTTTGGTGGTTGATCTGCTTCAATCAACTGTCTTGGGGTCCATTCCTAAAGGTCCTAACCTGGTTCGGGGTGGGGCCAAGGCCCAGGTGGGCCGTATCATACCATTCAGGGCTGAATTTGGCCCGAATGACGTGATTCGATGGTCAAGATAGCTTGATACTTATTTTCAATGGTTAAATATGCGTCTACAATGCAGAGATACCCTGTTGGTTATCTGCTGACTTTCATGGTTTGAGTTTTTGAAATAATGCCAATACAGTTTGTCTTGAAAATTGATTTGGCTTAAGTTATTGGACCTTGCTTACCTCTTTAATTGGTGTGGAGTGCAAGCTGAGCCCTCAGAGTTGTGGCAGATTGTCTCAATACTGCTTGGAAAATCCTGCACTGTGCGTGTTAGGTTAGGTCATTAGATTTACAGGTCTCGAGTTTTAATAATGACGGGTTTAAAGGGTAACACCCCAGTATCAAAGGTACGGGGTGTTACATACACTCGTTATCTATATAGGTTTCTGCTATGGAACCTTCTGGCCTTGCTCTATTTCTCACATACTTATTCAAAGTATATAAGAATCTGTTAACATGCATCAACAAACCCATAAACATAATTAATATACAAGCATTATTAATATAACAATTGATTAACGATTAAATTTAAATTTATATATTACCTTTCATTGGGATACATCCATCGAAATGACATAGGTTCAGCAATGATCACTTCACGAGGAAGGTGCACAGCTAAATGTACCATGACATCAAAGAATGTGGACGAAAATATTTTTTCGAGCTTACATAATATTATAGGATGTCATGTTCCAATTGCTCTAATCTTCTCAAATTCATCATCGTGAAACACAACTCCTTGAAAAAAAACTACAGATCAATTAATGCATTGGAGACATCCTTATGCTTGAACCCACGAATTGCCACTGGCAGTAGTTATTGAAGAAGAATATGACAATTAGGATTTTCATGCCCGATACCTTACAATCATTGACATTTACACAATATTTGACGCGAACCCATATGGAAACTTTACATCCTTCAACCATTGACATAAACTCTTTTTATCATCCGTAGACAGTGTGTAGCAAGCTGGTGGTACCATATATTTATCACCATTCGGAACTAGCCACAATTCATTCCTGATCCCCATATTCTGCAAGTCCATGAGAGCCTTCGGGGTGTCCTTTGTTTTTCCTTCGATATTCATTATTGTTCCTATAACGTTTTCACAAATATTCTTCTCGATGTGCATCACATCTAGATTGTGCATCAGTTTCAGTGTTCGCCAATATGGCAACTCAAAGAAAATGCTTTTCTTCCTCCAATTCAACTCGTTTACAGTAACCTTCCTTTTCTTAGTATTTGGTCTCTTTCTAAATTTTACATCTTTAATTGCCTCCATTTTATTTAATATATCGTCCCCGGATAGATGCTTAGGTTCCAACCGCATTTCCCGTTTACTATCAAAATCTTTACATCTTTTCCGCCAACTATGCTGCGGAGGGAGGAAGCGACGATGGCCCATATAACATATCTTTCTCCCATTTTTTAATGAATAAGAAGTTGTTTCCTTGTTACATGTCGGACATGCCATCTTGCCTTTTATACTCCACCCGGACAAGTTCCCATAGACAGGAAAGTCATTAATGGTCCATAACAATGTTGCATGCAATTGAAAATTTTCTTTCTTTGACGAATTATATGTCTCTACGCCATCTTCCCACAAATCTTTTAACTCATCTATCAACGGGTGCAAATAAACGTCGATGTCATTTCCAAGAGACTTTGAGCCAGGAATAAGTAAGGACATCATAAATCATGGCTCTTTCATACACTTCCAAGGCAGTAAATTGTACAGAATAAGTATAACCGGCCACATGCTATAAGTAGTACTCGTGTTTCCAAATGGGTTGAAACCATCGCTGGCCAGTCCAAGCTGTACATTTCGAGGTTCGTCGGTAAACCAATCGTGCTTCTTGTCAAATTATTGCCAGGCTTCAGAATCTACTGGATGCCTTAATACCTTCTCCTCTGGGTCCGTGGTGCGTTTCTCTTTATGCCACCTCATCTCAGAAGTTGTCTTCCTGTTTATAAACAATCTCTGCAACCTTGGTTTTAATGGAAAATAACGCAGGACCTTGTGCGAGATTTTCTTACCCCTAACATTTACTCGTTTATATCTGGACTCTTTGCATTTTAGACACATATCATCCTTCTTACGCTCTTTCCAAAAAAGTATACAGTCATTCTTACATGCATATATGAACTCATATCCGAGTCCCAGGTCCTGCAAAACCTTCTTAACTTCGTAATGGGACTTTGGTAATGTTTCCCCTTCGAGAAGTATATCCTTAATGAACTCAAGCATCATGTTGAATGATTTGTTGCTCCAACCATTTATTATCTTCATATGTAGCAACTTTATCAAGCGTGACAACTTCGTATACTTCTGGCAACCTGGATACAGTTCACACTCAGCATCTCTCAATAAGTATGTAAATTTATTTGTTTCCCTTTTTCCTATTGTCGCATCTACAGTATCCATAAATGTTCCTATGTGCAAGTCTTCTATAACGTCCTGGATAGCATTAGAACACGTATTTTCATTTCCTGCCATACCATCATTATCATCCTCAATCATTAGGGCTTCATCAGTTTCACTATGATGATACCACCGGGTATACGTCTTATCCATCCCATTATCATATAAATACACATGCACTTCGTTTATAATTTTGTAGTACAAATTGCTGCACTTGCGACACGGACATCAGGTGCTATTAAGTCCGCTTATATGACGTCTTGCCACCTTCATGAACTCCTCGATTCCTTCTATATACTCTTTCGAAGCCCTATTTCTAATTTGTATCCAACTCTTATCCATGTTTGTCTTCCTATCACAAGTTGAATAAATACATTAGTCCCTACATATGTGGAATTCTATACATGTTTAACCAAATGTGAATGAGAACGAAGTCTTCCCAATCCAATTATTCTCACGGGATATTCATTATCCAATGAATGGATAGTGAGAGATTGAGGCACGTGTCCACAATGGACAAACATTCTTTTCCTTTACAACTAAAATTCTCAACTGTCAAAAATTATATGCATGGTAGGCATTAACTCAATAATCAAATTATTTAACTCAATAATCAACTGCCCCATATATATCCACCCAATCTGATAGGCAGAAAACCAATGCCTGTAATATGGGACCCATAATTCGGACTGTTTAACATGAATCTATTTTATTCCACCTATGTAATTTCTAAGTGATGGGGATATCATCCATTACACTCTATGAAAACGGATAAACAAAGTGGATAAAACTAATACATCACTGTAGGCCCCACAAAGCCTCTGCCTAGACCGATTTTAGTAAAAAATATATATATATATGAAAATTATAATACTGGTGTTATAACAACCCAAAATAATTATCGAGTAGAGACATTATCTCATCTGTAATGGCATTCGCCCATTTTACCAGATGTAACCATGGTTATGGTAGACATTATCGACATTGACAAGGAAGATTGAAAGAAGTGATCATTTTCAATTTCATTTTTTTTTATTTTTTCAATTTTGTACATGCGCTTCCTCCCACATGTAGATAACTTGATTCTAACTATTCATGATTTATTTGGTTGAATGTGAATTGTTTAAATCTTCTTTTCATATATATTGTACTCATCCTATATTTTTGATTGAATCGTTCAAATCCTGGATTCATTCATTGATGGATCATTGCGCACAAAAATCATGAAACATCAATGGGCCCATGAATGAACGGTGTGTGTACATTCCCCACTGTTTCCTGTCGTGTGGCCCACTTGAGCTTGGTAGGGTTTATCTCTCGGATTTTATTTTGATTGAATTCATGTCCTGCATTTTTTGATCGGTACCATTCATCAATGCAAATAACATGCCGTGGACAGAAAAATAGGAGTCACCTACTGATCAAGAGGATAACTGTTGTATAAGAAAAATGGCCATTTGTACAAAAAAAACAGTCCGAGCGTAGATTTGTGGCTTACATGACAGCGTGCGCTACCTAATATTGAAGGGCCCAGATTAATCACACTTTCCATCCAATTGTTAGAACTGGGCTCCACATTGTAGCCGAAATGGCTGATCACGCATTCTATTGCAATCATGCACCAACCCTTCCTGGGGTCCATTATCATGTCTCTATGCCATCCAAACTGGTCATAAGGTCATTCCCACTTGGATGAACCGAAAATATGAAAAATACTAACCTGATCCATACCTTCTTTGCCCCTAAGAGCGTTTCAATGATGGGTGTTAAATCTCCACTGTTTCTTAGTTGTGTGGTCCACTTTAGTTTTTGGATCCGCCTCATTTTTTAAGTCACGTCCTAATATATGGTGGTAAAATAGATGGATAATGTGGATTTCTCAAAATTATCATGTGGGCTCCAAATGTTTTAACAGTGGCCGCTCAATCTCTACATTTTTATTTCTTCCTGGTGGTTCACTTAACTTTTGGATCTGCCTCAAATACATGGTGGGCCATAACTAGAGTTTCAGCTCTGGCTCATGTTTTTTTTTATACGTCACGGCCCATTGATAAACAGAGTGGATTTGACTAGATCCAATAAGGCGGCCCCATCAAAGTATCAACAGTGGGATTTCTATCTCCCCCTGTTGATCGATGGAGTGAATGTCACAAAGACAAGGTGGTGGACCCCATGAAGATATCAAATATCAATGGTGGGCATTTCCATTCCCCACTGTTTTCTCCGGGGTGGGTCATGATGATATTAGTCGTACCTTGATGTCACACTCTCAAGTGCACCATCCTTTTATAGATAGATCCATCCATGGTACACGTGACAGGCTGATGTACCAATGGGACCCTCCACGTAGTTGTTCCTACCATGGATGGCAAATGGTTCAAAGCCCATATGAATCAGATGACCCTACCCATCTAATCAGTGGCTTTCTGCAGTAACCGTAGAGCACAAGAATTTGTTAACGGTTGAGATTTAGTGGGCTGCTATGAGGAGGCTCACCTCATTGACGGAGCGGATCGATGTAATGCAATACATGCCCCCACGTAGCTTTAATGGCATTCGCTCATTGAGGTTGCTGTTCCTTTGGGATTTTCTGGATGTAGGGGTAAATGTTATCTAAGCTTTTTTCCTGAGGTAAAGTGGCTGTGATGAAATTAGAGGACCTCTTCATTTTCCTTTTTTTTTTTAATTTTAACTGCTCGTGGCATATTGTAATGGAAGACTCACTGCTTACTATATTAGCATCTTTACATTCCATATGGTGTTTGATCTTTGTTTAACTAAACCTTTACTCTGTAAATGAAACTAGTATCTCTTTAAAATAAAAAATTTAAAAAAAAAAAAAAAAAAAAAAAAAAAAGAGCCCAATTATTAATATAGTGGGGTCCATTGTGAACATACCTGTCTCAAAATATTAGATATAAATCAGAAGAGGAACACGTACAGAGATCACCAGTTGAACCTGACCACTGCTTTGATGTTGCCTTCTCTTTGCACTCAACCGTTCAAAGCTTCTTATCTTCTTTACAAGAGGATGGAGAGTTGGATGGATATTTTTAATTTTAGGGAAGATGGAGAGTTGATGGATATTTTTAATTTTAGGGAGTATAAGGAATAACGTCTACTCAAACTTGGGAAGTGGAAGAGTCTCTTGCCTTACCATTAATGCTCTTTCTGTTAGAGCTTCTCTCTTTGGCCGTGCATGAACACGGATTGTGTTAGGGATCTGTGAGGCCTACCGTGATGTAAGTGTTTTATCCACGCCGTTAAATGCTTTTATCAAATCATTTTAAGATAAAAACCAAAAAAAGAGGCAGGGACACAGCTCCAATGAACCACACCAGATGAAGCTGGTGAGTTAATGACACCCACTGTTGAAGCCTTTCTAAGGGCAACCGTGATTTTTTTTACCATTCAACCTATTCATAAGGTTATGTAGACATGAATGAGGTGAAAACACAAATATCAGCTTGATCCGAAACTTCTCCAGCTCCCAAGAAGTTTTTAATGGTAGACGTTCAATCTCCACTTTGTGGTCCATTTAAGACATGGAGCTGTCTCATTTTTTGGCTAATACCTTAAAATGATCTGATAAATGCAATTAACGGCGTGGATAAAACACTTACATCACTGTGGGACCCATAGAGCCCTGCCCCATCCAGGCTGGGGTAGTGTAACAGCCCACGCTCACACTGTATAATATTGTCCGCTCTGAGCATAGCTCACACGGTTTTGTTCTCAGGGTCGCCCCCAAAAAGCCTCATACAGTATAAGGTGGCAACTCCACATATAACCACCACAACTTCAAACGCTTGTCAATGTGGGGTCTTCAAATATACACGAACATTCACATGGTGTCTTCAATGTGGTTAGGATTGTGAATTGGGCCAAGTAGGCTCCATTTAATGGTCGTCTAGCCATGAGGAAACTGGCTCAGCCATGCTCCTCCGGTATGGTGCTCAAATGTCCTAATCAATCTTCTCATTATTTCCTGCCCTTCCGCATGTCAATTTTAGTATTGAGTTTTGTAGGAAATGTGATGTAAACAAGTTTGTTTTGAGACGTAAATTGAAGTTACTGCAATAATTGTATGAGTTTTGTGTTGGTAGAGTAACACTTTTGAGGTTGAATTTTTACAATTGGTCCTTTTGGTCTTGGGTTATTCTCTTTTAGTGAAATTCTTGAAATCTTTTATTGTGTAAGAAAAAGAAATTTGCACAATTTTGATCTTTTGGCTTTGTTTTACTTCATGCTAATTTTCACCATGTGAATTCTTTTTAGATTTATGATTTTGATATTTGGTTGTAGATTTTCTGTTAAGGAAAACAGAAACAAGATCAGAAAGGGCTTGATGTTAGAGGCATACTAAGAGAGGCCTATGAACAGATTGACAAAATAGCTATGATGTCAGAGGCGTCACTTTGTGAATGGCAGTGGGAGCGGAAGTTTCAAAAAGAAGTTCATGATATTGTGTTTCAGAGCCTCATCAAGACCCTACGCGATGAATGGCAGTGGGAGCAGGAGTTTCAAAAGGAAGTTGATGGTATTGTGTTTCAGAGCCTCATCAAGACCTTACGTGATGAATGGCAATGGGAGCAGCAGTTTCAAAAAGAAGTCGATGGTATTGTGTTTCAAAGCCTCATCAATACCAAACGTGAGAATTTTCTAGAGAAGGCGATTGAATTCTCGAGCTTACGCGAAGATCTCAATGCCATTTCTAGGTCTTTATTCAGTGCAGAACTACCAAAGCTGTCATCTCATGGGTCCCTCGAAGGTGTTGAGGAATCACCTAATGAAAGGAAAGATGGAAATCATGGGAAGGTATTGGGAAGTCATCTTTCACCATCCTCTTGCGTTCAAGACAAAAATAGGACTGCTCTAGAGAACTCAAAGGAATCTGAAAATACGATGTCTGAGGTTATGGAATGTCCCCAACTGAAGCACAGGACGAACGAAGAGATTACAAACCATTTCAAGACCAAAATGACCGATATGAAGATAGAGCATGAGATGAAAGTGCAACAAAGATCTTCCAACTTAAGGAAAGACAATGACATTGAAGCCTCGAGGAAAAAAATCCCAGAGGTGATTCTAAAGTTGGATAATATCCTAGTGGAAAATGAGAAATCGCCTGCATCTTGTGAATACTGTTGTTTACAAGACATGTATATAGCTGAAAAAAGGGAGGTTAAATCTCTCTCTTTGCAGCTTTCTGATGCAGCCGCTAAACTGTCACATCAGTCGATGGCAGAGGCCAACTTCTTGAAGCAGATAAAGAAGCTTGAATGTGATATGGAAGATGTGAATATAGAAAGCTTCCTTACAGAAGACATGTATAAGTGTGTCCTCAGAGAGTTTACTGGCGAAATCAAATGCGATGTGGAAGACAGTATACTTTCTGAAAACCAAAATCTGCAAGACATGCTTATATATAAAACAAAGGAGGTCGAATCTCTTTCTTTACAGCTTTCTGATGCAGCCACTAAACTGTCACATCAGTCGATGGCAGAGGCCAACTTCTTGAAGCAGATAAAGAAGCTTGAATGTGATATGGAAGATGTGAATATAGAAAGCTTCCTTACAGAAGACATATATAAGTGTGTCCTCAGAGAGTTTACTGGCGAAATCAAATGCGATGTGGAAGACAGTATACTTTCTAAAAACCAAAATCTGGAATACATGCTTATATATAAAGCAAAGGAGGTCGAATCTCTTTCTTTACAGCTTTCTGATGCAGCCACTAAACTGTCAGATCATTCGATGGCAGAGGCCAACTTCTTGAAGCAGATAAAGAAGCTTGAATGTGATATGGAAGATGTGAATATAGAAAGCTTCCTTACAGAAGACATATATAAGTGTGTCCTCAGAGAGTTTACTGGCGAAATCAAATGCGATGTGGAAGACAGTATACTTTCTGAAAACCAAAATCTGCAAGACATGCTTATATATAAAACAAAGGAGGTCGAATCTCTTTCTTTACAGCTTTCTGATGCAGCCACTAAACTGTCACATCAGTCGATGGCAGAGGCCAACTTCTTGAAGCAGATAAAGAAGCTTGAATGTGATATGGAAGATGTGAATATAGAAAGCTTCCTTACAGAAGACATATATAAGTGTGTCCTCAGAGAGTTTACTGGCGAAATCAAATGCGATGTGGAAGACAGTATACTTTCTAAAAACCAAAATCTGGAATACATGCTTATATATAAAGCAAAGGAGGTCGAATCTCTTTCTTTACAGCTTTCTGATGCAGCCACTAAACTGTCAGATCATTCGATGGCAGAGGCCAACTTCTTGAAGCAGATAAAGAAGCTTGAATGTGATACGGAAGATGCGACTATAGAAAGTTTGATTAGAGAAGACATATATCAGTGTGTCCTCAGAGACTTAACCAGCCAAATCAAATGCGCCGTGGAAGATTCGGACATTCAGGATATCCTCGTCAATCTCTTGACGACGAACTATAACGAAGAAAAGGAAAGGGGAGATCACCTTGAAGAAAAACTGTTGAAAAATGAAGATGCTTTTAAGAAAGAAAAGGCATCTCTGTCTGCACTATTGGAGGAGAAAGAGAAGTCAATGTCAGAAATGGGGTCCAGATTGACAGAATATGTGAGGGATGCTGATCATGCTGTGAGGGATGCTGAGGCCATTGTCAATCTCTTGATGACGAACTATAACGAAGAAAAGGAAAGGGGAGATGACCTTGAAGAAAAACTGTTGAAAAATGAAGATGCTTTTAAGAAAGAAAAGGCATCTCTGTCTGCACTATTGGAGGAGAAAGAGAAGTCAATGTCAGAAATGGGGTCCAGATTGACAGAACAGAGGAAGCATCTTGAGCTAGTTCGTCAAGAACTAAACAGGGAAACGAATTTGATAAATAGTAGATTGGATGAGGCTTTTGAGAGAATTGGTCTGTATGAAGTAGATGTAACCAAACTAGATCAGAAATTAAAAGTAGCTGGAAATGACTTGAGGGAAGTTATTCAAGAGAAGCAAAATATAATACAGGCAGCCGTAGCATTTGAAGGGGAGCAAAGGAAGAAAATGGAATCTAGTTTTGCTTCAATCCAAGGACTGGCAAAATCAATGGATGATTTTGATTGCAGAGTAACAGAGAAAATCATGCAGAATTGTTCCAGGTATGTATTGATTTCTTACATGTCTTGGTTAATTTTTGTTAGTATTTTCCCACAATTATGTTCGGTTATCGACTTACGGACAAAATTCTTGGTTCGCATTCTGTTAGATGTTCTTGAGAGATTTCAAATCGAACACATTGTCTCTAGTTAGACCAAATCCCATCAGCATACAAGTATTTCCAACGTGCAGGAAATCAAACCCGTGCACTAGATGGGCCCTAGCATGTAGACGACATGGCCAAGAGGGGAAAACCCATGAGGTGTGGGTTTTCCCACATATGAAAAAATTCTTACAATGGACCATTTCCAAAATTACCTGCAGTTCACGTCCAACATACATTTGGTCTGCTTGATAAGTGGGCCAACCTAATCCTGGGCTAGTTGATCTGCAATGTGGGGCCCACCTGTTGCATGGGTTAGATGTATCACACATTTTCCATGTTAGCGCACGTTGTTGAGTATTGAGGTTTGTTTGGCATAGCGAAATTCTGACAGAAGATGGGAGCACAAAATGATGTCGTGTCCATGTTCTCTGCCCAGCTCATTGTATGGGTGGATTGGCAAAGACCTTTCATCTCTTAATCTTTAAAAAAATCTCTCTTTTTTTTAGGCACGGAGAATCTTTTTCCTTTTTGGTTAGTGAGCTGGGATTGAATGTGACCTCAATATATATATATATATATATATATATATATATATATATATATATATATATATATATATATATATATATATATATATATATATATATATGATGTGACCTCAACATGACCCTTGCATTGTGAATAGGAAGTTGCAGTATGAAGAATCATTCCAGAAAAGATGATAATATTCATCAATATTGACTCATTGATTAATTGAGAATTGAGAACTATAACTCCTATTAATACGTAAAACTTGGGAAACATGCATTTTCTTTACATATTCCTCAAGCCAATGCAAACACGCTGCGAATTCTTTCTTTCTTTTTATGTTGAACATCTAGAAAAAAAATGATTTTTCCCCTATTTTATTTCCTGTCAGAAAAGAAAGTTCTCTTCAGTTCCATATTTTGAAATAAAAAAGAAAAAGGAAAAAATCTGAAATATCTTGCATCATTTTGCAGGCTGGACATGTTGGATCTAAAATGCAGGCCGTTTGCTGAGAAAGCCAATTTACTTAAAAGAAAAGGGTCAGAGTACAAACGGAAGCTTGAACGACGATGTTCTGACCTTCAAGGCTGACAAGGAGGTATAAGAAAATTCAGGCTCTGCTTGTCTTTTAATATGAAATTTTACTTGTAGCATTCATGTCGAGTTAGTCAAGTTTATGAAACTGTGACTTCAAATGATTATGCTCAAAGTAAATATGATATTTTGCATGACTCTTTGAACATTCTGAGATAAGTTTTAAGTACACATTCACAGAAGCCTGATATATATATATATATATATATATATTATTTTTTTTTTGAAGAGTAGAATCTTGATATAGTAGTACCTCGAAAACTAGATGCTGTTTAATGGCTTGAAACACTTAAATCTGTTATAAAATGTCTTTTCTTTTTTCAGACTGTTTATATGAAGTAAGATAACCATATGCTTTTTCCCTTGTGGATTAGTGGTGACATGGCTTCATTGGCATAACCTTTTACAGCAGTTCTTTTGGCTAAAAGAGCAAATGCGTTTTTGAAGATCATAAGCTTTTACTATGATTCCTTTTGCTCATATCAAATGCATTTCTGAAGACCTTTGATTTCAGAGGCAGTGGGTTCTCCTTCATCATACATGATCATCAGGATATGGATCATTACTTGGTGGATCTCGTGAAAAGTTGGGGTTTTTAAATCCTGATCTTCTAATACTTCGACTTAATTTTGTTGGCTGCAACCATCTTTAATTTTCTGTGACGGATTTCTTATAATTAGATCTGTTTGTCTTAAAAACAGAATTTTGTTGGAACATAAGGCGACTTAATGTGAATTTTGATGGATTTCACATAGCTACAATGCTTTACAATGCTGATGAATTGTTAACTATTGAATTCCAAGGAGTCTAACCTAGTATTCACAATATCAGTATCGATGCATGCATCGTACCCTTGGGATACAAAAACATATTGGTATAACAAAGGATATATTGCATGTATCAGGAAATGTATTGACGTTTGAGGGAAACATTGGGAAAATGATGGAATTTTAAAATGAAACTTCAGGAGATGTTAAAAGAGATACGATTACACACTTAAAGAGCCCAAAACATCATAAAAAAGAAGGATGCACAAGAAGTTTCCTTTGTATATGGTCCTAAACTATGCACTGTCTGATAAAAGTGATGTAGTTATATCTAAATTGAGTTCATACTACTCATGAACCATACAATAGAAATACAAAAACACAAAAAATTCACTTAAAAGTTTTTTATTTTTAAAGGAAACAAAAATACATCTGTGCCCACAGCATACGACATGTTTGCCTTAGACACGCACAGATTTACAAGGCTGCTCAAAATCATCATCTGTCTTCAGTAGGACTATCATAGTATTGCTGCTCCATGAATCAGCAATATTGTACCTAGGTCATGGTAGAACGGTACCAACTCAAGTACTCTCTCAAGCATCGTTGGTACTTATCCTCTCCAACCTGAATTAGTACACCCATCCATGGTCACTATATAATTGTCACTGTTTGTGACTAATATGCATCTACAGCTACAAAGAAACTAGCTATGTATGTCACTCTTGGATGCATCTGTGAATGCTTGCGCCCCGGCAGCGTGCTTTCTCATGCGGATTTCTGTTCGCTTGATTGAGGCTGGTGTTGGTTTAATAGATGGTATGATTGACTTGGAATCACCACTAGCCAATGAAGCTCGAAATCTACCGTCAGCTAGACATTGTAGAATCACTACGAGGGGAATTGAAGACTTCCCAACTTGAATGATTTTTGTGGTTGGTCTGCAGCCGGGGATTCCAGGTACGGGCCTCGGTGATGGAGATGAAGGGCTTAGGCACCTTTCTCCGCTCGTACCAAAGTACAGTTTTTACTCTATGGGATTAAGGGATTTCCTTCGAGGATTACCTAGTTCTAGAAGGACAAAGTAATGTGAGTGGTCTGATATCGTTCAATATATCGCAATATATCAAAGGTATGATTGTTGATACCAAGGAGTTTTATAACTCTCTGGTATTAATGTATCACTAGTTACCTGATATTATCAATTTTGCAATAACTGGTCTAACCTTTATTATATGTTTATTAAAAATATAGTTCTTGTATTGTTACCCAAATCTTCAAATCTTATTTTGACATATTTTTATTGGAATTTTTGGACCTCAGGTTGATTTGTTAGCAGATAAGGTGGATGTGCTTCTAAGTCTTCTTTCAAAGATATACACAGTACTTGACCGTTACTCACTAACATTGCTAAATTATCCTGGAGTAAGTTCATTTTCTGTTGCAACAATGATTGATTTTTCTTTCATTTATGATCCCATAAAACGTGTGTTTCTTATATTTAGTGAATATTGGCAATAGGAAATTAGAGATTGATTTCCTTGGGATTTCTATAAATGTCAACATTGAAGTTGTTAGATGGAAAAGGCATTTCAAGGTCGATGATAGCTCTATGGAATAGAATTAGTACGGCTAGCAATGGGCTAGGCCTGCTAGGCCAGTTCAAAATCCAGGCTGGGGTCCTGCCCATTGCCACGCCTGGGAATTAGGAATGATAATGGGACATGATGGGTTGGGCTCGGGTCTAAACAAGGATGGGTCCAACCCATTTATTAAATGGGTTGAAAATCTCAACCCTAGCCTAATCCATCTATGAATGTGTCAACCCAGGCCCCACCCACCTCACTCATTCAATTAGAATAAAAATAAATAAATATGACAGTTTATATTATATATATTATATCAACCACATATTCATATTCCAAGCACTTAATGAATATGAAATTAAACCCTTACTATGCTTTTTAAATTTAGGGAATTTTACAAAATACTACCTAATTAATTTAGAATTTACATTCCAGTACCTCATCAATGGATATAATTATAATTCCACTACTTTCCATCACGGTAGCCATGAGAGCAATTGGGTCACTGGTTTGGGTGGGCCCTGTCATGATGTTTATTTAAAATCAACACCGACCATCAAGTGTGTCACCACATGTTAGGCTATGGGACCAAAAATCAGCTCCATTTGTGATTCAGGTGGGCCACATGATTGGAAACATTGTAGAGGGCAAACTTTGCATTCAAATTATTTCCATTAATGTAGCCCATGTAAATCATGGAGGATTATAATTTTTGGTTTCGTGATACAATGCCTTCCAAAATTATTTGCATGTACTCTGCATAAATTAACATTGGTTTCGTGATACAATACTGATGTAAGGTGGAAACAGTGAGAAAGCATAATCCCACCCAATGCAGTTTCCATTTCCCTTGCTACCCTAAATGTGAGGCAGATGGATTCCACCCTCAAATCTGGAACCAACCAGATTTTGCATTACTTCCAACGAGGCCTAAGTGAAAATGACGGCTCCAAGTCCTGTGAGCCTGCACAAGAGAAGGACAAAGGAGACCCTGGCTAGAGCGGGGGACCCTCCGATGCCAAAGTCAAGCCAAGAAACTGGGTCTAAGTAGTGTCGCTAGGGGTTTAGAGAGTCAAATGTTGCGTACCTGTTCCAATGGATTCATCTCCTATTTATACCTGTGGATCGAAGGGAGCGTGTCCGTCAATCTCAGCACGATCCTCGCGGCACGATCTTTGCTGTTGAATGAGGATAGAAGGTGTATCAATATGAGCTATTAACATTAGATCGTGCGCCGGATATCTCTCTAGTCATGCGGTACTGGAGTTGATTCGAATCGGCTGGATGAGTAAGACGCTGCCATGTGGTCATCGAGAAGCGAAGAGCCGTCTATGCATTGAATATTGTCTAGGGGTGTCAATGTGCGGCTCGGAGAATATCAGCTCAGACGAATAGCTCGCTGCCACGTACACAACTTGGCTCGAAATCGAGCCGCTTCAGCTTCAGCGACAGTTGTCTGGCATGATTGCAATCAGTCGAAAAAGTCTATAAAAGCCTCCCTTCACTCTCATTTGAACCCTCCTGCATCTTCATTTGCATTCCTTGTGTTTCCGATTTCTCTAAGAGCCTGCCCAGCGAGGAGCTTTCCGGAAGACCGTTCTTTGTGAGTTTTTCTTCCCAAACTCCTTTTCCATTTCTTTTTAGAGCATTATGTCGAACGGCTCGAATGATGACCAAGAGGTCAGAGCGATGAATGAGGAGTCTGAACCAGAGACCACGGACTCGGAGCGCGCAGACTCCTAAGGTCCCTTGGAAGCATACCACTCTACCATCCGGTTAAGAAAATTGCTGGTCTGAGGGCCAAAAGCTAAGGCACAGGATCAAAGAGGGTATGTCGAGATCCGGCGGGAAGGGCTAAGGTCGGACCTTCGAGAGGCAGATCCGAGGCATTAGTTCCCGGGGGCTCGGTTCTGATCGAGTCTCAGATGGCTCGACTCCGCGCCGAGTACCATATTCCAGACTCGATACATATCCGAGCTCCTTCTCCCCTTGACGCTCCAGGCATCCCTATCGATGGGGACATCGCGGTATTCCTCTGCTCTTCAGTGCAGGCTTCAATTCCCCATCCATCAATTCGTGTGCTTGGTGATGACGCGTCTGAGGCTAGGTCCGGGTCAATTAGCTTCGAACGCCTGGCGGATTTTGGTCTCTTCTTTCATCCTCTGGCACCAGGTGAAGAACCAGCACTTGACACCGGACGAGTTCCTGGCCATGTATTAGGCCAAACACGAAAAATCCTACCCATCCTGGTATTACTTCTCGACCAAGAACCAATATACCCCGGGTCTTATAACTAGACTTCCTACTTCCAACAAAGATTGGAAGGACAAGTGGTTTTGGGCCTCGAGGGAGTGGGAGGCACCTGCTACTAAACTCGACAACCTACGGGTCCGAGTTCCCACCAAATTCTCCAATCCGGGTCGAGTCATTTTTTATTTGCACTGTATCTTATGCATCTGACTTGTCCTTCGTTCTGACCTACTTTTTTCTTACTTGCAGTTTTCCCGAATGGGATTCCTGATCTTGCTCCCTTCTTCCGAGCCCAGATCGCTAGGGCTCGGGTGCTCAAGGAGGACCAGCGCATCTGCCATGACATCATAAGCCTGGTGAATCTTCTGTCATCCGGATTCTGTAGATTTAGACCTCTCCCCCTTGCTCGGGTAAGCATCATGAATCTTTACTCAATAATCTTCTTGTAGTTGGATTTGAGTCGATACCTTCTTGGACAGGTATGGCCAAGGCGTCGGGCTCCAAGAGAAAGAGGTCGGTGATGCCTCATACTCCTATGGACGTGGTAATGTCCTCCGAGCCAAGGGTCAAGATTACGGCCTCAAAGAGAAAGACCACCCCTGCTGTGGAGGTTGTATCTGCTGCGATCGAGCCTGCTATAACTTCAACCTTAGCCCCCGAGGCTCAACCAGCTGTTCCGTCTCCTCCTCCTGTGATTGAGAAGGAGGTAGTCGGGCAAACGGTTGACGTGGGCCTCTCCCAGGATAGGGAGGCTTCTTACGAACCCATCCCCGCTAACCTCAACTTCACACCCGCTGAGGTTGACTTCTTGATTGGCAAGACGGACACCGTGGTCAGGGATGTCGTCACACCTGATGCCGAGCCTCAAGCCTCTGAGGCTAGTGGCGTGAGGAGAGCAGTCGATCCACCTCCTTCGGGATCCGAGGTGTTCCCGCCCGATTACACATGTCGCCGCTGAACGAGTGGGCGGCCAAACATGCAACCGAACCGTCCATTGTCAACATCCTTTCCCGAACACCCGAGTCGTTCGTCAACGACTATGCCTCGGTCAGCTACATGGTAAGCCCTCATGGCGACCCATCGGTTTCGATCGTTATTTTCTAATTCTTCCCTTATTTCAGGCATTGCCGATGTGGATTGTGGTCCGGGATAGGCTGAGGACGGTGACTCAGCTCGAGAAGGAGAAGGCCGAGATGGAAGCGCTTCTGAAGGCCTCGACCTATGAGCAGGAGAGATTGAAAGGTCTCATGGGGGAGGGCCAGTTGAGGGAGCTGATGCTTTAGGGCGAGGTCAACGAGCTCCAGACTCGTGTGGATGTTGCCGAGTCCGAGTTGGTGCGCCTGAAGGTTCTTTTCGAGTGCGTGGAGGCGGACAACACACGTCTCTCTACCGAAGTTGGGGTGGCTAAGCATGAAGCTGCCGAGAAGCTGGCCAAGTAGCGGGCCGATCTTGAAGCCTCAGCTGCATTGCAGGCTGCCGATCTGCGGGCCGAACTTGAAGCCTTGGCTGCATCACAGGCTGCCGTGGTTGTCGAAGAATTTAAGACGTTATTGGAGAGAGCCAAGGAGCTAGATAGGTTATACTACTATGCCTACAATACTGCCTACAACGCATGCTTGGCTAATGTTCGGGGTCTTCATCCCAACATTAACCTTGACTCCTTAGCCACGGATGATGCCGAGGAAGCTCCTGTCGTTAAGGTTGAAGAGACTCCAGCTCCTACTAAGGCCGAGGAGGCCCCAATGCTCAACCCCCTAACTGTTACTGAGATCGAGGAGGCCATCAAAGCTCAACCCCCCAGCTCAACAGTCAGCCCTTCTCGGAGGGAATGATATTTTTTCCTCTTTTTTTTGTCGAAACAATGTATATTTTTATAATTTTCAACTTTTAATCTCCGAATGATGATTTTGTTGAATGATCACGATGGATTGCTTTTGTTAACTTTGTCGAGTTATTAAATGACGAGCCGACTTCTTCTTTAAGAGGTCAGTTCGTTGAAGGATTTCACTTCTGCACGTGAGAAATGACCCCTCATAGCATACTCGGATGGTGATGTGATTATTTAGTAGACAATCTAAAGTAGAAAATAGTCGTTCTTTTATTTAAAGTTAAAATGACAAGTAGATCCGAACCATACATGACTTCCCCCTTCAAGGGTAGTAGATCTTCAAGTGTTCGGCATTCCAGAGATGAGGTAGCGGACGTCCCTCCAAGTTTTCCAGGCGGTACGACCCTGGCATAGCCGAGCCGACTACCCGGTAGGGTCCCTCTCAGTTCGGACCTAGGATCCCTACCCCGGGTTCCGTAGTGTTCTGGAATACGCGACAAAAGACCATATCTCACTGTCAGAACTGCCTCGTCCTGACTCTCGAATTGTAGTAACGGGCGACTTGCTAATGTCGAGCTGCGACTCAGAGTTTGGCGATGTCTCCTACTTCTTCCAGTAGATCAAGGTTTGCTGCAATTTGCTCGACATTTTGCTCCTCCTAATAGTTCCTCGCGCTGCGGGGAGCCCTATTTCGATTGGGACGATTGCCTCCGAGCCATAGGTCATGGAGAAGGGGTTTTCCCTCGTGGATGACTGAGTCGTGGTCCTATAGGCCCAGAGGACGAACAGGAGCTCGTCGGCCAAGTTGCCTTTGGCTTTTTCCAGCTTCATCTTAAGATGGTGTTTGATCACTTTATTCACAGCTTCTACTTGTCCGTTGGACTGAGGATGACGAGGTGACGAGTATGCATTGGCAATGCCGAGTCCCTGACACATGCCTCGGAACCTGTCGTTATCAAACTGCTTCCCATTATCAGACACGATGGTGCGTGGGATTCCAAACCAGCATATGATGTTCTTCCACACAAAGTCTATCACCTTCTACTCGGTGATCTTCGTCATTGGCTCGGCTTCAGCCCATTTGGTGAAGTAGTCCACTGCCACAATTGTGAATTTGGTTTGTCCCTTGCCGAGAGGCAGAGGCTCGATGATATCGATCCCCCACTGGGCGAATGGTCATGGTCCGCTCATGGGGGTCAACTCTTCTACTGGCAACGAATCTCTGGCTACCTCAGGACGGCAGCGAATCTCTTGCATTTGTCGCACCTTTGGACAGTTTTTGGAGTCTTCCCGAATCGTTGGCCAGAAATACCCTTGACGGAGTACTTTTAGAGCCAAGGCACGACCCCCGGAATGATTTTCTCGGATTCCTTCATGGATTTCTTGGACTACATAATCTGCTTCGTCTGGTCGGAGGCATCGAAGATAGGGTTGGGAGTATCCTTTTTTGTACAAAGTATCGTTTAGGATAACGTATCGCGCTACCCTGACCTTTAGACGCCGAGCCTCTAACCCGTCTTGAGGGACTTCGCCAGTGGTGAGGTACTTAACGATAAGATCCATCCAACTTGTGATTGCCTGCACGGGATTGATTATTTCTTGATCGGCTTGGTCGATATTTGGATTATCAAGGAACTCCATTGGAACGATCCTCGGGATCTTCCCCTCCGTTGCTGAGGTGAGCTTTGCGAGGGCGTCGGCCCAAGAGTTCTTGGGCCTCGATACTTGATTCACAGTGCAGTCCCTAAATTTCTCCGATAGCTTCCTGACTTCAGCTAAGTAATTTATCATCTTTGCTTCCTTAGCCTCGTACTCGGTTGATATTTGGTTCACCACAAGTTAGGATCGCACCGCACATCAAGGAACTAGACTCCTAGTTTAGCAGCTAATCTGAGTCTGGCTAATAGGGCTTCATACTCCGCCTCATTGTTTGACGCCTTGAAGCTGAGCCTAATTGCATACTGGATAGTGGTCGTATCGGGTGCGACCAGGACGATCCCTGCTCCTACTCTTTTCGAATTGGATGACCCGTCTATGAACAGAGTCCATCTATCATTTTTTCCCTCCGTTGCTGATGTTCTTAAGGAGACGAAGGGTTGAAGGAATGGCAGAGACCGCCTCCAAGCTTGGTAATGCCTCTGGAATGGTGTCTCTGCTCCCGCAATTAAAAGCGGTGAATTCAGCTATGAAGTCGACCACAGCTCGTCCTTTGATTGTAGTCCTCGGCTGATACCGAATATCAAATTCTCCAAGTTCCACCACCCACTTGGTCAAACGTCCGGACGCTTCCGGCTTCTAGAGTACCTATCGGAGAGGAGAATCTATGAAGACGATGATGGAATGTGCTTGGAAGTACGGGCGCAGCCTCCAAGCAGAGACGACTAGACTCAAGGCCAGCTTTTCCATACTCTGGTATCTGGTCTCGACTGGGAGCATAGCCTTGCTAGTGTAGTAAACAGGACGTTGTTTGCCTTCAACTTCTTAGATAAGTGTCGAGCTGACAACTGAGGCGGAAACCGCCAAGTAGAGAAACAAAGGCTCCCCCTCTTCAGGCTTGGACAATAACGGTGGTGACCCCAGGTACTGCTTCAACCGCTGAAAGGCCTGCTCGCAGTCCGAGGTCCAGTTTACTTTCTTGTGACCCTTCAGTTGCTGGAGAAAGTTGAGACACTTATTTGTGGCTCTTGATATGAACAGACCGAGTGTAGCGACTCTTCCAGTGAGGCACTGGATTTCCTTCAGCGTCCGAGGTGAACTCACTTCCAGCAGAGCTCTAATTTTGTCAGGATTTGCTTCAATGCCCCTCTAACTGACCTAAAAATATAGGAATTTGCCTGATCCCACACCAAAGGCACACTTGAATGGGTTCAACTTCATGTGATACTCCTGCAGGATTGAGGTCTCTTTGAGGTCTGTGATGTGTTGTACCAGCATTCTTAAGGCCGAAGGGCATGACTCGGTAATAATAAAGCCCCTTATTAGTGACAAAGGTTGTCTTTTGTCTGTCTGGAAGATACATCATTATCTGGTTGTAACCAGAGTAGGCGTCCATGAAAGTAAGAAGCTCGTGCCCGCCCGTGCTGTCGACCAATTGGTCGATCCAAGGTAGGGGGAAGTGTCCTTGGGGCATGCCTTATTCAGATCGGAGTAATCTACGCATACTGGCTATTTTTCGTTGGCCTTCTTTACAAGGAATACGTTCGTAATCCAATCCGGGTAATGGACCTCTTCGATGAAACCCGCAGCGAGGAGTCTTAAAACTTCCTCAGCTATTGTTGCGTACCTTTTAGGCTCGAAAGCTCTCATTTTCTGCTTCACTGGCTTGTGTTCTAGGTCCACATTCAACTTGTGGACTATAACCTCTGGAGAGATACCTGACATGTCTTGGTGAGACCATGCAAAAATGTCTGTGTTATCGTAAGAAAGTCAACATCTAGGCTCGCTGCTCGGAATTCAGCAATGATCCGAGCTGAACTGTTCTACTCGGATCGGTGTCCTCGAGCGGGATGGTCACAAGATCTTCAGTGAGGGAGCCTTCCTCAGAAGTGTCTCCTCTGGGGTCGAGTATGCCCATTGTGAGGGCCTGTTTCGTGGTGCCCTTCCTTACTGCTATTGAATAGCACCTTCGTGCCTCCTGTTGATCTCCTCAGACATAGCCGACTCCCCCCTCGGCAAGGAACTTCATCATCAAGTGGTACGTGGATACGATCACCCTCATCACGTTAAGGGATGGTCGCCCTATGATGGCATTGTGAGCTAATGGTACATTTAGCACCAAGAAGTCCGCCAGCAAAGTCACCTGATTCTGCCCTTCTCCTGCTGTCACTGGGAGAGAAATTGCACCTTCGGAGATCACTTTATCACCTGCGAATCCATGCAATGGAGTCTTCACAAGTCGGAGGTGTGACCTATTTATTCCCATCTTTTTGAAAGCCTCTGAGTACAGTATATCGGCCGAGCTTCCGGTGTCGACTAGGATGCGGTAGACCTTGCGGTTGGTGCTCCGAGAATGAGCTTTACAGGCTCGATTCGAATCACCGCCACCGAATGGGCCGCCATAGATTGTTTGGATTTCCGTAGCCTCGTCTGCAGCTCCGCCTGGCTGATCGTCCTTCCATGATTATTTCTCTTCTTTCACATATTGTCGTAGATGACCCTTGCGAATGAGGGTCTCGATTTCCTCTTTTAAGTCGACGCAGTCACTGGTGTTGTGACCATAATCGCGATGGAAGCGGCAATACTTGCTTTTATCCCTCTGTCCAGCCTCCACCTTCATGCAACTGGGCCAATTCAATAGCCTCTGGCCTCAAATATCCAGCAAGATTTGCTCTAGAGACTTGTTCAGAGGAGTGTACTAACTAAACTTACTCTCAGGCCTCCTACTCGGCCTCCTGTCTCAGGAGGCATTGTCATCCGACCTCCTTTTGTTTGTTTGTTGCAGTACTTCATCCTTCTGCCTCTTCTTTTTAGATGATTGCTACGAGGTTTGGTTTCTCTTGCGCAAACTGAAGAACTCTTCGGCATTTGTATATTTCTGTGTGTGATTAATGAGTTCGCCAAGGGTAGTCGGTGGGCTCTTCCCTATCGAGAAGAGGAACCTTCCTTCCTTAAGCCCACTGATCATTGCAGACAATTCCATCTTATCAGAGTAATCGTCCACCTGCAAAGCCTCCTTGTTGAAGCAAGAGATGTAGTCTTTTAACAACTCTTCGCTCTTTTGCTTGAGGGTTAGCAAGTGGGTTGACGGCTTCCTACTCTTCTTTCCGACGATGAATTGCATCAGGAACAATCTACTGAGCTCGGCGAATGTGCTACTTGACTTCGGCTTCAGTTGTCGATACCAGTTCCTGGCGGCCCCATTAAGGGTTATCGAGAATGCTTTGCACATCATTGCCTCCGATGCTGACTGGATCTGCATCCATGAGTGGTAAGATTTCACGTGCTTTGTTGGTTCCCCGGACCCTGAATACTGAATGACGGGGGGCATCCTGAACCTCCGAGGCATTGTTGCACTCATAATATCACTGGTGAAGGGAGGTTCAGTTTCTTTCATCATCGCTTCGATCGCGGTCGGAGCAGGGGCCTGCTGATTCTACTACAAAGTCTTGATCTGGTTTCGGAGCTCGTTAAACTGGGCTTCCCACGGGTCTCGGTTCTCAGCAACAGTTTCTCAAGGAGCCTCGACCTCGGGCGTTCTACCCCTTCTCCTTCTCTCCAACTTATGACGAAGGTCGGTTGGGGCTAACGCCGAAGTCACAGATACGTAAGTCGGAGCTTGAGTCGTTTCATTTTGCGTAGGGTTCAAGGCTTGAGCGGACAAGTTCTAAGATGCTCCAGCCCGCGAGTTTACGAGCTCTTCTGCTGCTGCTGGGGCGACCTCTTCCTGGTGGGGAGGTGGTTGTTGCTCCTGTTGTTGCTTCATTCGATCGATCTCATCCCTCAATACTTGCACCTGGCTCTACGAGGCCTTATATTTGCCTCCTTGGCTTCGGGTCCCTAGGGACGGCCCTGTCGGAGCCAACTCAGCATGGAGTAATCAAGACGAGTGTGGTTGTCTATTTGGCTCAGGTTCCATAGTTGCTACTGGGAGTGCTTTCTTCTTTCCTCCGACCATCTCTCTGTAGAGTAACCAAATCTTTTCGTTACGATTTTCCACAGACGGCGCCAAAAATGTTGATACAAAAATCTGGCTGCTCCAACTGAACACTGATGGCTAGCTCTGAGTCCTATGAGCTTGCACAAGAGAAGGACAAAGGAGACCCTGGCTAGAGCAGGGGACCCTCCGATGCCAAAGTTAGGCCAGGAAATTGGGTCTAAGTAGTGTCGCTAGGGGTTTAGAGAGCCAAATGTTGCGTACTTGTTCCAGTGGATTCATCTCCTATTTATACCTGTGGATCGAAGGGAGTGTGTCTGTCAATCTTGGCATGATCCTTGCGGCACGATCTTTGCTGTTAAACGAGGATAGAAGGTGTATCAATATGAGCTATTGACAATAGATCGTGCACCGGATATCTCTCAAGTCGTGCAGTACTGGAGTTGATTCCCGAGCATAACTATTGGGCGCTCCTCTGCCCGCGCCGATACTTGCAGTCCAACCCCATGTTTGGTTCGAGCTAATCCTTCCAATCATCTGACCCCATGATGGGTCGACTTTAGACATTCCGACTCTATAATCTGGTCGGTTCTAACCAATCCGACCCTGTAATCGGGTCGGCTTTAGTTGTTGGCCCGGTTGTGGCGATCGAGTGAGATGACTGAGCCGTGACTCCTTCAAGATTCTTGGTTGGCACGGTTGGACTATTCTGAGTCTGATACCTTACTCAGCTCGTCGACCATTACTGGGCTCGGCTCTGGTTTGCCTCGCATACAATCCTCCGAGCCCCTGATCGGAGTTAACGGGTCGGACATATTCTGATTTCTTTCAGGTTTCAGGCCGGTGTCAAAGCTCGGACACACGATCCAGGGCCGTAGTTCTTTGGATGAGAATTCCAGACACAACCCAGGGCCATAGCTCTTCGGATGAGAGTTCCAAACATGATCCAGAGCTGTAGTTCTTCAGATGAGAGTTCCAAACACGATCCAGGGCCATAGCTCTTCAGATGAGAGTCACAGACCCCAGTTTTGGAATCGTAGTTCGAAAGCGTTGTCGGCTCGGATGTAGTGCTATTTTGCCGAGGCTCTACGCATCGATTTTTTCAAGTCGGCCTCTGTTGGGTTCAGCTCATATTTTCCCATAACATGTTCCTCAAGGATACATGCAGTATCCTTGGTCTCTCGGTTTGCACACATGGGGTCCAAGTCAAGAATGTGAAACTCAGACCGTAGGGTAATTAGAAATCAAAATATTATAAAGAAAACAACTATACACAGTAAGTTTCCATACTGTATGGGCCTAACTATGTGTTGTCGAAAAAATCAGTATAAAATAAATGTATAAAATTTGTAGCCAATTAATAGATAAGCCAACACATTAATATACAAAACTTTCACATTAATAAACAGTGAAAAATACATATTTTCCAATATAAAAATTTGAAAAAAAAAAAAAAAAAACAAAAACAAAACAAAAAGGAAAGGGATTTCATCAATATCCCCCCTTTTTTAATTAAATGTTAATTTTTTTTTGCCACAAATCCATGTCAATGCATGAGAATCATGCGTAGACATGGATTTCCATTACAACTTATGCTAAAGTTTTCATGCATTTTTCGTTGCCTTCAAGTGCCAACCCATCTTCGTTTCAAGTCGAGATTTCTCCCCAAACCCAAACTTTGATTCAATAAAAGCCAAGAATGATTGAAATCACCTAAATGGAAATGGAGATTTTTGTTTTTTTTTTTTTTTTTGAATTTTTGAAAAAATTCTCAAATTTTGTGTTCTAAGGGATTCTTCTCAAAATATTGTTAATTATATCGATGATATTTGAAAATTCTTAAATTGCTAACCAGGCGATACCGATATTTATTTATTTTGGTAGGTAACAAAAACCACCATCTAAGAAGGCCTTAGACAGTGGGGAATAGCCATAAACCAAAAGTAGAAATTAAAATACAAACATCTATGGACTTGAAACAAGAAGCCCAATCCACAACATCCCTCTTAGTTCTTCTTGCCACCTCAACATCTGTTCTTAATCCGGAAACAACGGCTGTTCCTCGCTCCATGAATAGCCCAAAGGACTACCATTAACATCAGCCTACACACCACCTTCCCCTTCTTACCAACCCCACACTATTTGAGCAAATTTGCAATGGATAATATTGCTGGTATTGGGAACATTGGGCGCAGACAGTAATTCGGATCATGTTGTTAGATCTGATTTGCGGCTGATTTACGGAATTACTGATAGAGATGGCTTACCTATCTGCGACGCCATTACTGTAGAATCAGATTGCCAGAATCTTCCTTTCCTTAACACCCTTTAGAGAAGATTTGATGGGGCTTTAGCTCTGGTGTTGGATTGGGGACCAACTCTTATTTATATTCGAGAGGGCAAAGGAATTTGATGTTGGAGTGATAAAGTCCCTTGATATACATTGATACCACACTCTGACAACTTAAGCTTTTTAGAGTAAATGGTTGTTTGACAGTATCAGAGCAGAAGGTCCTATGTACGAATCTCAAGAGCAGCAAATATGCCTCGCTAATATATTAGTCTCCCATGGAAAGTCAGGAAAATGAGGTCTAGTCCCTGGTCTACTCATCAAATGAGCCATGTGTGCATTGAATGCAGACCTGTTGGCTATTTCTCTCCATTGTTTTGGCGTGTCTGCATGTGAAGAGGTACATGTGAGCTAGAAAAGATCCACTTGTTTTTTTTTTCCATCTTTAAGTAATTCTAAGTTCTTTTTGTTATGTTTTCTACATGTTTCATTTACTACAATCTGCAAGTGGGTATTGTATTTACCGAGTTTTTGCTTCTTTCAGATCATGGAGGTTCTGAACTTAATCAGGTGGGAATTAAAAAGGGAAACTAATTAAACCAGTTGTTCAGAAGGTGATTAGCATTTCCCTTTAATCTCAAGGGGCTAATGTATACAGTTCATCTATATATATATATATATATATATATATATATATATATATATATATATATATATATATATATATATATATATAATCTCAAGATCTTCATGACTAGCTTGTTGATCATGAAACTATCCTTGTTTTGGACATGGTGTTTTCTGCAGAAATCGTTCTTTGTGAGGTCTCCAAAAGGGCTGTGTTCGGTGGCTTCGTGTATAGGGTGGGCCTTTTGGTGGTTAGTTTGAATTTGAGCTTGTGTGGCTTGTATACAGTTTCTTAGTGCCTGTGTATCTACCCGCACACTCAGCAAGAGTATCAAAGCTTTTCTCACTGTACATAAATGAGATGACTTGAACAACCGAATGGACAGGATGGTCAGGTAGTGAACTCAGTCCACTTGTGTGTGTCTATGTCTGTTATATATATATATATATATATATATATATATATATATATATATATATATATATATATATATATATATATAATGCGTGTGAACAGGGGATCTTGGCTCGTTTGGGCCCATTATAATGTTTTCTATAATCTATTTCGACTATTAAGTGTCAGCTTGTGTTGCCCCCAACAAGTTTTCAACGTAGGGCATTCAATTACCACTGTTTCCTGGGGTGGGGTCCTCTTGAGCTTTGGATATGCTTATGACAGCATGAATAAAACACATACATCGCAGTGGGCCCACAGAGTTTACTCTGGTGAGTTACTTACTACACTATCCGCATCCGTACGGAAGCTTACTAAATAGGACTCGTGTATTAACTCACCACGCTAGTAAACTGTGTGTGGCCCACTGTGATGTTTGTGTTCTATCCATGCCGTCCATCCTTTTTTTGATGCTCATTTTAGGACATGAGCGCAAAATTGAAGCATATCCAAAGTTCAAGTGGACCACACCAAAGGAAATTGTGGGAATTGATGAATGCCTTCTGTTTAGGGGTGTACACGGGTCGGGCCGAGTCGAACTGGCCTCGGCCCGTCCAGGCCCGTTCAACAGCGGCACCAGGTCCGAGCCGGACCGGGCCTGGTCACCGGGCCAACATCTCCAGTTCGAACCGGGCCCGAGGCGAGTTCGGGCCGAGTTCGGGCCAGTTTCGAACCTTCAAGTTCGGGCCAGTTTCGAACCTTACTTTTGAGTGATCTACACAAATTTCTAAGGTGTGTGCCATATAATTGGATAGACCTCACTTTTGAGTCGTCTAATCATGGTGGTAGGATGCACCTGTTGGATAGTTCGGATGTCATACATGTTCCACGATAATAAACTCTTGCAAAGTAGTTGAAGAGAAAGGTTGGTTAGGTTTAAGAATTTTGCTTTCAACCTAGACTATCACAACTATTTTTTATGAAGTTGTAAACTATTCAAAATAAATGACACTTGCATGTGCTCAAGAATTTCATTGTCGTTAACTACTAAAATCCTTGCCTAAGTAATTCTCATTATTTCCTTTTTTATAACCTTCAAAGATCTTAATGAAATCTTCTTATATAAAGGTCAACATAGATGTGCAATCAAGTCTTCTTCCTTGAATTTTTCTAAAGTCTTTTTTTACTTCTTCATTGAAATTTTAATTAAACTTAGATGGATCTATTTCTAAAAGATATGCATGAATATCCTAAATGAGGAAATATTCAAAAAAAAAGAATTCATATAGTAATTTTAGTGCCCATCTAGCTTGTCCACTTTTTTTTAAATTCAGTTATGACTATACATTCGCATTTTTAAGAACTTCTAAAGTCAAGTTTGTATGTGTGGAAACAAATTACTCAATGCATGCAATAATGCAAATTTTTTCGGTAGGGTCGGGTGGTAGAAGCCTGGTCGGACTTGGGCCGAGTCGGTGAACTAGGTCGATCCGAACTCGGCTTGAACTCAAAACGGGCTTTGAAAATTGACCCGTCTGACCCGGAACTGATGGTCAGGTCCAAATCAAGTAATCGGGCTTGTTTGTGTACACCCCTACTTCTGTTGAAAACTTCACGGGGCCACAAGTTTTGGATCAAGCTGATATTTTCCATTCATCCATATCTGTGTGACTTTATGAATAAGTTGGGTGACAAATAAACATCAGTGTGGCCATAGGAACGTGCAAATAGTGGATGTCGTTATCTCCACTGTTTTCTGTGGTGTGGTCCACTTGAAATTTGGATATGTTTCAATTTTGGGCTCATGCTCTAAAATGAGCTTTTAAAACTGATGGATGGCATGGATAATGACAATAAATCATTTTGGACCCCACAGTTTACTCACTGCGCTCGAGTTACTACCAAATCCACGTCCATGTACATTTGGAACCCAGGGAAGCGAATTCCGTACTGAGTAAACTCTGTGGTGTTCACCGTGATTTATTTACTTTATCCAGTCCGTCTATCCATTTTACCAGATAAGTTTAGCACTAGATCCCAAATATGAAGCATTTCAAAGGCTCAACTGGACCACACAACAAGAAACAGTGTGAATTGAATGTCTGTTGTTGAAATATTCTTGGGGACAACAGAAGTTTTGGATAAAGCTGATATTTGTTTGTACCATTCATCCATATGTGTGTGATCTTATGAACATGTTGGATGATAAATAAACATCACTATGGGCCCTTGGAAGGTTTCAACGGTGGATATCGTTTTTCCTACTGCTTTATCTGTTGTGGTCTACTTGAGCTTTGAATATGCTTCAATTTTAGGCTCAACCCCTAAAATGAGCTGAAAAACAGATGGACGGCGTGGATAAACCACATACATTCCCGGTAGTCACGAGAGAGTTTACTCAGTACGATAAAAGCATACTGAGTTAATCAGTACGCAATCCGATTTTGGAACCACGGTCTAGGGATTCGACCCTCTAGTAAGATTCTGTACAGCAACGGCCCACATTCAGAAGTAAATAGCCAACGATCAAATGGTCAGGAACCCAGGATGTTTTATGGGCATTCTTGAGTACTAGCCCAATTAGATAACGGTCCAGATCAGTGAATCATGGCCTCACGGGCACCGAATACTCAGGCCCAGTTTACCGTAGCCAAAGGCCCAAACGTCTACACTGGTCGACCGTTTCGTGTGGTTAGGGTTGATGATTTTTTCCTAACCGTCTTTCTTATTAAGCAGGCGGATGAGATTGTCCAATCGTGCGATATTTGTGCACGCTCTAATCCCCCACATGGCTCATCAACCAACGTGAATTGCCTGTTCCCCGCCCACGGCAAGTTCCTGTGAACGGAAGCTTTGGGCCCACAGGGATTCCTGTGGCAAATCCACTCCGTCCATCAGTTTTTCAAGATCATAATAGGTCAGGAAGCCAAAAATCAGGCAGATTCAATACTCAGGTGAGCTACACCACACCACACAACAGTGAGAACGAAAATGTCCACCTTGGAAACCTTCCTGGAGCCGACCATGATGTTTATAGACCATCCCAACCGTTCATAGGGTTATTACCACTCAGATAAACTATAGGCCCCTGATACAAAAATTTCTGTGGCCCCCCACAAAATTTCTAATAGTGGGCGCTCAATCCCTGTTTTTTCTTATGGTGTGGCCCATCTGAGTTTTGGATCTACCTAATTTTTTATATTCTGTCCTATAGTGATCTTGAGAAACTGATGGACGGAGTGAATTTTCCATGGGCATTTCTGCGAGTCATAGGTTCTGATCCTCTCCAGGGAGCACAGGCAATTCACGTCCTTCATCAACTGGGCGCCAAAGATCATCCCTCCATTAGCTGAGTGGGCCCAACCCATACATCATGGACCGGTGCTTACATGTGTCTTAAATAGTGGGACCTACTTTAGGCCTTTGATCAGGGGACATTTACTTGTTGAATTTGGACCGCTGAGGATTTTCCATTTTAACCGTCCATCAGATGTCCATCCACCATCGACTAATGATAACGCCTAACGTAACCTTGTGGTCGGCAATCCATAATGGTCCACTCATTAGATGTATGTATCAAAGCCAAATACAGCTTGTATTGAACCAAATGCCTTATGACCAAAAATGCTAAAATTAAGCTATTTATAAAGGAGAGGATTCATCTTTCTAATAAGGGTTTTGTCCTTTGGACACAATGACTTTCAATTAAGTGTATGGTATCTTGTAATGTTAAGTCAATATATATTAGAAGTAAAAATGAGACAAAACTAATAACATAAATATTGTTATATGCATAATTAACCTTGTTTTTTTTCCCCCCTTTTTCGGTTAGCTTGTTAGTACATCCACTGTCAGTTCACACTTCACTGTTAGCCACCCCCCTAGGGAATCGATACCAAGACCTTAGTGTAATTATAATTAACTAAAAGGTAAATAAAAGAGAAAAATAAAATGATAACTAACGACACTTTGTTTGTTTTCTGGTAAAATACTAGACTTTTCTAGGTAAGATGATTGTCAGGACCGAAAGTTAGTTGGCCTACTTAGTTGTATACAAGACGGTCGCCATAAATGATTGTCTATTCGTCGCACGGTTAAACTTCATTAAGAAAGACAATTATGGTTCATAGGAATTGTTGTTTATGTTGCTCATTGGCTCCATGGCAAAGTAGTCATTAGAGGCGACTGCATATTTGTTACTCGAGCCCAATTTATGTGGTAAGATTATCAATGACAGGCATATCTTCTATAATATGTTCCTCTCATAGTTAGGCTTCGTGGGTGAGACAATTGTTAGAAATGATGATCTATTCGTTACCATGCACAGTTGAGTTTCGTTGGTGAAATGATCATGTTTAGACAATTAATTGTTCGTTACTCATTCACATACTTTGTAGGTGAGGAGGTTGGTGGGTAATAATTTATGTTGCTTGGAACCAGACTTTGTAGGCAAGATAATCATGGTATGGACCTCAGTGCATAGGCAAGATTGTTGTGATTCGACAATCTATTTGTCATTCAAATTGAACTTGGTAGCAAGAGAATTATGGTTAACATCAGTCTATTTATGGCTCAGGTCGAACCTTTAAACACATATGCAAGAAAGCCCCATTAACCTTCTATTCAAAACTTGAAGATATTTCTAGAGGTCTAATTGTATGATCGTGAACGTGAGATATCAAGCTAACTAGTTCTAACATAATCCTTCCAAATTGGTTTGGAACATTATGCTAATTGATAGTAGAGGAATTAGATTAAATAAAATTAATGTAAGTGTTCATAACGGATGAAGAATAGGCAACATTATGCTGAAAGTGTAGTGTTGTGTTGAAGTAGCATGGCTCCAAGCTCTTCATTCTTTATTGAATTTATAAGAATATAAGGCGATTTCTAAAGACTAATATTTAGAACTGATCTCTATAATTTTCTCTAAATTAATTGGCCAATTAACTGATGTAACTAATTATACTTCTAACTTAAGATGAGTCTTCATGACCTCTTTTTAGTCAGTCAACTATCTAGTAAGCATAGCTAATTAAACTTCTATCTTAAAACAATTCTTCTAAATCTTCACATAATCAACTGACTTTTAGAAGCATTGGGCCAATCATGTTCCACCATGCACCATGGAAAGATCATCATTTCCTTCGTCCGATCGTATCAGTTGTAAGGTTTTTGTCATAATTTTGCATAAGAAGGTTCTCCCACATGTCGGATTCTTAGCGGTCAATCCAGCGATGTTAGATAGGGTATAAACACATATATGCCACATGAATGATCTATGTGCACCAGCATTGAGCATCACACTCCGCAGGGCATCGAAGTTTTTTACTTTCTTTTCTTTGGGAGAAATGACTACATATGATCATTTCTTTCCTGCCAAACGTGCTGTCTAAAATATCCAATCCGTGCAAAAGGAGGCTCATGCCATGATGATCACTTGGTATCAAAATCAGGCCAGTCCACTCATTGGGTTAGCCACAAAAGTAAATTGAGCCATACCATCAGCTGTCCATTGATTTGAACGAAGCTGTGTTTGGATTGATCCGTGGTTAGATTGATTTTGCATAACAACTGATCATCGTGATGTGACCCACCTTTTGCCTGATCAGACATTCTACATACATAAAATGATGCATCAACCGGGAAGGAATGGATGTATGCTTTAGATGGATCAGCTGTATGTGGTCATTATCTTTCATTTCTTATAGCCGCATGTAGAGAAAGCCACCCAGCAAAAAGTCAAAAGGAGGGTGTTTGATTGGACGGCTCTACTTTCTCGAAAACAAACGCATTGGATCCCCCAGCATAAAGTGGCCCACTTCAGCTCAGTGGAGATGTGAGTGCAACCGCCTCCAATTCCGTTCAAAGTTTCGTCGTTTAGCAGCATGTGGTGGTCCCTAGAGCTGTACACGAGTAAAAGTTAGCTAGCTCAGCCAGCACCACTCAGCTCAGAAAAGCTTGACTTGTCTTAGCTTGAAATTTGGATTCCGACCAAGTTGAGTTGGTTTTGTGAGCTTAAAAAAATTTCGAACCGAGTTCGAGCTTGCCCGAGCTCAACTCTTAGATCGAACCTCAACTCAAATTGACTCGGATTAAATCAACTTGGTGACCTCAACTCAAATTAACTCAGTGACTCGGTTATTTTGTTATTGACGCTGCTCACAGAGTGTTTGATAAAATAATTCAACGGAGTGTTGTTTTGGGTTCACGCATTCTCCGTAGGATCAGCTGGTGACGAAAAAGGAATAGATACGAAACAAATCACAACAAAAAAATAATAATAATAATAATAATACATTATAAAACTACCCTCATATCTTTATTTTGATGTTGTCCACCGAGTGTTTGATGAATACCTGTAAAACTATTATTATTGTTTTGTATTATGTGAGAAATTGAAGACGCACTATATGTGTTTGAGAAAATGTTGCATAGGCTTGAACTCGATTCGAATTGGCCCGAGCTACTAATCGAATGGAGCCAAGCTGGCCAATCAGGCTCAAGGACTGAGCCAAGCTGAGTTCGAGCTGGAGTTAGCTACTAGCTGAGCTGAGCTGTGCCAAGCTCGACTTGGTTCAACTCGTGTATAATTCTAGTGGTCCCTCTCCGATGCGTTGTGGAAGCAAATTGCGTGGTGTGCCACAGCACCGACCCCGGTAGTGTATTGATGTCACCAAGTTCGGTTAGCCCCATTGTTACATCACACCGTCCTTCCATTTTGTAAAATTATTTTAGGGGATGAGCCAAAAAATTAAGAGAGACCCAAAGCTTAAGTACTGGACCTCAAAAGGCAATGTGACAATGATGACCACAGTTAAAACCTTCATAATGCCTACCATGATGTTTATTTGACATCCCGTTCATAAGTCTACACAGACCTTAATGAAGGGAAAACACAAATATCATTTTGATCAAAAACTCATGTATTCCCTCTGAGAAGTTTTTAATGACAGGCATTCAATCTTCCTACTTGATCTTTGGATCTCTCATTTTTTATATCATGTACTAAATTCATTTTATAAAACACATAAGTTGTAGTGGGATTACATAACTTAGTGACATCAACAGTGAATATGCTTCCCTCGTTTGGGTGCGTTTCTCTTGGAGGGAAATTATCATGCCAATGGAGAACACGCACTAGGTAAGGCCAAGTCATTAGATGGGTTTTTAATTATCATAGTATGGTTCACCTGAGATTTTGATCTTATTTATCTTTTCACTCATGCATTAAAATGATCTTTCAAAATGGATGGACTTCATTAATATAGACCACATACCTCAAGGTATGCCCCACCTAATCCACTCCTCGCCTACTACGCCCTCTAAAACGCACATCAAACGGACTGCAGTTTTATAATAAAAATGAACAATTTGAAAGTTAATCACAGGTGGGCGTGTATTCTCAAACATTTGTGGCCCACCTCATGGATGGGAGAACTAGACTCTGGACATGGCATGACCCATTTGGTACATGTCCCGGATTTTGCACGTGCGTGCTTCTTTCTGTCTATGTTAAAAATATGCAGGATATATCTGTAAGATCTGGACCGTTAATCAAGTTGGACCCGTCGCCAACATGTCATGGACAAATGATCAGTCTGCTAGACTCATTCAGTGGGCCACACACTTATTAGAAAGGAAGATATCTAGAAAATAGATGCCCAACGGTATAAATTCAGCATGCACGTGTAGCCTGCATGATGATAAGAACCGTTGATTTTTAGGACGAGGGCATGCTCACTATGGCTCCAAACGGATGAACGGGTCTGTATCTCATGCATGGGCAATATTTTGTCACACATTCCCCCAAGCGCACAGCAGCTCTTACCTCTCTCGGGGGTGTACGCCAACCGAGTTAGTTCGGTTAGTTCGCTCGACTTGACTTGAAAAAGCTTGATTTGACTCAGTTCAAAGATGAGTTGAGCTGAGTCGAGCTGATTTTTTGAGCTCGAAAATGAGTTTGAGCTGAGTTCGAGCAAGCCCCAACTTGACTTGGCTTAGATTGAATCCAGCTTGAATTGAACTAGTTCGGTGACTCAGTTACCTTACCATTGATGTTGCTCACCAGCCGTTTGATAAAATGACTCAAAGAAATGTGGTTGGTGGCAAGGAAAGCTTGGCTGGCTGGTGGCAAGGAAGGTTGTGGAAATACCTTAATGGCAAACTTGGCTCGATCTTAGATCAAACTCGGCCCGAGCTGGCCTGTGTTGACTGAACTGAGCTGAGCTAGCCACTAAGGCTTGAGGACCGAGCCAAGCCATGTTCAAACTGAGGTCAGCCACCGTTCGAGCCCAGCTCGACTCGTTTTGACTCGATGTACACCCCTACGGCTGTCTGCAACCTTCTTCCCTTGCACGAGAAATGCTTTGATACTCTGGCAGAGCCTGATGCTTCATACGCATGCACTAAAAAAATATACATTTGCAATGCATATAACTCAAAATAAACCCTCCAATTAGTGGGGCCCACTTCAGATTCGTAAAAAAAGACGGTTCTATGGACGCCTAAATAACCTAAAGGTTGACATGTATTGGACAGCTAACTGCAAAGTAGTAAACGTTCTGAATTCAACTGACAAAGATCCAACAATCAGAAGTTGAATTCGAACAATGAACCCGATTTCATCTAAGTGGGTCCCACAATTTAGACGGCTTAACCTGAGTAACTTATATGACACGTGTATAATTTTAACTTCGTGGGTAATGAGCTATCACATGGCCAGAATATCACTACCTCCATTGGAAGAAGAAAGGAATCCTATTGCTTCTGTGTTGCTTTGATAGTTGGATTTAAAAGGAGAGGAAAGGAACGAATAAAAAAGAATGATCAACGGTTGAGATTGCATCCTTTTTAATTATCAATTAGTGGATTCTTGATTTGATCAGTAAGGACCTTGCTTGTTACCTAGCCATGTATTTCTTTTCACGTGTCGACACACGCGGACAGAACATACGTGTGCTTTTGTACATACGCGCGGATGCAAAGAGAAGTCTCTCCTTCTCTCTCTCTTTTTAATTTCTCCCCAATATCGCAACTCATCCAACGTATAGGTGGTAGGCCAATAATAAGGGCGTGTTTGGATTCACAGTTTTAAGGGTATAGTATCGTATTAGTGGGGTTGATGGGACATGTCCCTCGTTTGGAAACGAACGGCAGGCAACACGCGCAGATGGGATTGTACCGCACCATCGGCCATACGAAACAGGAAGAAAGCATTTTCTTCTTTCACTATGTTGCTGGTAATGCTCAGTATAACTGTCTTTTAACAAATCCATACCGTCCATCATCTTCTTCTTAAGATTTAAACCATGAATGGTGAGCTTTGATCATCCGATGATGTGGCCCACTGAGACAATGAAGCTGAAACAGCAGCCAAACGATCTTCTTTTGATCATTGTAGCGAGCATGAGGAAGGACATGGACATAAAAGGTCAACATATTTTGATGAGTTTTTCTCCCTCTACCTAATGAACGGTTCAGATCCACCTTTTACTGCATGATGGTGGCCCACAACGACAAGACGAAACCTCAGTTTTGCAACAGAGTCGACATCTATCGACTCTATGAAGTTTAGTGGCCCACTTATTGAAGTTTCTTGGAAAATTTATTCCGTCCATTGAATTTAGGATGAAAAACTATTTGAAAGGGAGTGCTTTTGGAGTGAAATCAGTGTGGCTCGTGAGAGTGTTTACTCTACCATTCATTTTATGTTTAACGGTTGAGATTCTGTAATAGTTCCAATAGAAACGAAAGGAATAGATTTTTGAGGGATAGATTAGGATTACTAGGGTATTTATGTGATTGGAATGCCAGTATGTATTGCGACTTGCATAAAACTTGCATGCAGTACACTCGACGGTGCATGGATCATGTGCTTGTGTGCATGTGTTCCAGGTGCGATCCAATGTGTAGCGTGTCCACTGATCAATTGGTGCACACGCAGTCCGCAATTCAACAGTGATCAGATAGTGGACCCACCACCTGGTCAAGATGGATGGCTGAATAGCTGACGTGCTCAAATTCAGTGGCTCAGATTGTCCGGAAGGTCTGTTTTCCTATGATAGATTAATAAAAAAAATCTCGATCTTAATGATGAGTGGCTCAGATCCATACAGGTGTCCCATGCGTACGTCCAAGTAGGCTTGCAATGGGCCAAATCAGGCCAGGTTACAGCAAGCCCTAGCCCAGAACATTATCTCGAATCAAAACCGTCCAAATGCTGGATCCCACATCGGGCATAAATTAACGGGCTATCTAGCCAACCGTTGGAAATAGACGGTTAGAATGGAAAGTAATCAATGGTCCGAATTCGACAAACAAATATCCATTGATCAGAGACTTATATCATCTGATCATCAGATGGCCCACACATATACGGCTCATCTTATTGTCAACAGTGGGCACCGCGGTTGAACGGATCAGATTTCGCACACGTGTTGCCTTGTCACCACGCGCGAGCGAATGCATCTTCAAAATGGAAACGGATTGGCCACTCCCCCTGCCGCCAGCCATTGGCTGGTGTCGGTGCTCTGTGGGCCTCACCACGATGAATTTGTTTCATCCATGCCGTCCATCTATTTTTATAGATCATTTTATGATATGTAAGAAAAAATGAGATATATCTCAATCTCAAGTGGATCACATTACAGGAAACAGTGTTGAATGAACGTTGATCATTAAAAACGTTTTTGGGGCCATAAAAGTTTTGGATCAAGATGATATTTATTTTTTCCCTTCATCTGGGTCTTTATGACCTAATCGACAGATTGGATGTCAAATAAAAAGTACAGTGGGCTTTAGGATATTTTAATGGTGGATATCCAATCATTATTGTTTTCCTGTGGTGTGATTCACCTAATATTTATATCCCTATAATTTTTTCTATCAACCTCTGAAATGATATGTAAAAATGTATGAACGGAATGGATGAAACACATACATCACGGTTGGGCCCACAGAGCACCGACCATCAGCCACGGGGCTGGTGTCAGGGGGAGTAGCCAATCCGTCTCCCTTCAAAAGCTACTTGAGTGGGTAGCCGGGTCAACTCCAGTGGTAGTTGGCCACCATCTAAAGAATGGTGGTGACTCTTCAACGATCGAGATGGAGTGGTTGTACAGCAATCCAAACCGTTGGAATAGCTAGCTCAGTTGTAGATAGGAAATAACTGAAACATTACCCTTGAAACTTGAACCACTTCCTATTTTATATACTCATCGAATTGATATCTTTAGATTGAATGGTTAGGATTGCTTAATCATTGTGACATTACAGATATGATTCACCCACAATGTTCCCTATAAGCTGGATGGTATGGATAGCCGTACGTTAGGTGCATGAAGATCCAAGACCCAAATGGTCTACAAAACCTGTTTTCGGCTCATCGACTTACACCATGTTCTTCCATCAAGTGAAAATCATTTTTTGTACCGTTAATACAAAATCTAGGTCCCAGTAAAAACTCATTTGGGCTAATCCGATCGGACTCGGATTCGGTAGTTACCCTACAGTACCCAGCACGGTATTAGTCTGTGACAGAAAAAGCTCTGTGGACCCCACCATGATGTATTTGTTTTATCTACGCCTTTCATTCACTTGTCCATATCATTTTAGGGTATGATTCCAAAATTGAGGCAGATCCAAATTATAGTTGGACCACACCATATGAACAGCGGCGATTAAACGGTCACCATTAAATACTTCCTGGGGAGACGAAAGTTTTGGAACAAGCTGATATTTTTTGTTTTCCCTTCGTCCAGAATTTTGTGACGTAATCAACAGGTTGGATGGAAAATAAACATTACAGTGGGACGTAAGTAATTTTTAATGGTTGGCGTTCAATCACTACTCTTTCCTGTGGTGTGGTCTACCTGAGATTTATATTTATTTGATTTTTGGGCCCATGATATAAAATAAGATGAAAAAATAGATGGACGGAGTGGATAAGACAAATATATCATAGAGGGTCTTTTACTGCACCGTCCGAGAGCCGTCACTACTGTAGCCGAGTCCTACACCATCAGGAACAACGTAAACTTGCTCCGCAAACCAATAAGCTCACATGGTGGGACCCACCTAAGTTTTATATCAGGTTGATTTTTGGATCAGCTCTCCATACTGGTGATTTACACCTGATTAACGGGTTTGATAAAAGATACACACGGCGATGGCCCCTCACAAACTAGTGTTTGGCATACCATTCCCATTGTTCTATGCAATGTCGTCTATTTGAGTCATGGATCTATCTTATTTCTTATGTTAATACTTAAAATTTAAGAATGAACCTGATAGGCGGAGTGGATTCGACAAATATAACATGGTGGGTCCCACATGGTTGGGGATGATTCGAATCCAAATGATCCACCACCATTTTCAGAATGGCGATAGACTATCATTGATAAGCTTTCAAGCCCCTACCCCATCGAGAGAGACTGAAATGGCAACATCAGAAAATAACTCATTGTGCTTTGGAAGCTCCTATCTCCCGCTCCACTCATCTTCCTTTTTTCTTCTTTTTGCTTCTTCTTCTTCTTCTTCTTCTTCTCTCTCTCTCTCTCTCTCTCTCTCTCTCTCTCTCTCTCTCTCTCTGAAAGCCTTAAAAAATCCGTATCTTCAGTTTCCGTCGAATATTAGCTGGAGATCCGAGGATTCCAACGGCCGTGCCGCCAGATTTAAAGATATCAACGGCTTTTTTTGTTTTTTTCACTCCCACGAACACCATAAGCCTGGAAATGGATTTGATTTTGTATCTGTAATCTCTCTCTCTCTCTCTCTCTCTCTCTCTCTCTCTCTCTCTCTCTCTCTCTCTCTCTCTCTCTCTAGCTATTTCGAACAAATGTAGGAGATGAATTTCAGTGATTTTCATAGGTTTTTCTTTTACTGAAATCAACTATTTTCGGGTTGCAATTTGATTTTTCAGATCATTTTGTTTTTTTCTTTTTCTTTTTCTTTTTCTTTTTTGGTTATTGAGCAATTATCTGATGCTTGATTGAAATTTTAGCACATGCTTTTTTTTCCCCGTTTGGATTTGAAGTTGAATATCAATGATTTTATGGGTTTGGTTCTTATGGAATTTACAGTGTTTGGGTTTGTAAAATTATTATTTTTTTCAATCTTTTATGTTTTGGATATTTCTATCTTCCTTGAAATTTTTGAAAATTTGAAGTTGAATAAGAAAAAGATTACTATAGGGTTTTAAATTTGTGGAATTGCTTTGCCTCTTGTAGATTTTCCCTTTTTTTATTTTTGACTTTTGACTTTGGTATTTGGTTGTAGGTTTTGAGTTGATTGAAAGCGGCTTAATATATTTGTAGAGCTTCATAACAGTTTGGTTAGATTGGTAAGCATTTTTGTTGGTGAGGCTTTCCAATTTTCTTAGTCTTTCGGACTTACCAAAAGCATCTATGGAGAATTCAGAGGTTCCACATACAAAAGTTAGCTCGTTACTCGACTCATCCTTGCAATCAAGTAGCAATTTGGATGGAACTGAGAATTCCATTGATGATTCGGCCTTCCAGGAGCAAATCTTCATGGAAGATTTGGATTTATATTTCGAGGATATTAACAATCGACTGACAATCTCAAGGATGGTAAGTGATTCTGTTATCAAGGGCATGGTGAATGCTGTCTCAGAAGAGGCTGCAGAGAATATCGCCTTGAAAGAAGCAGAGGTGGCATTGTTGCAAAAAAGATTACATTTATACGAGTCAAATGCACATATAGATAGTAAACTCTCCTTGTTAGCTGTAGATGAACCCAAAAGAATGAAATTCAAGGTACAGCCAAGCTTGCTAGATTTGGGTGTCGAACAGAATCGCGTGGAGGAGAATTTGGGCAATCTAAAGATAGCAGCAGAAGAGCAGTTTCAGCGGCTTAAAAATAAAGTTGAAGATATAAAGGGTTTTTCTTTTCAAATGGGGCAGATGTCAGAGACACTCATGGACATGGAGAAAGGCCTTGATGGTTTGAAAAGCATACTAAGAGTGGTGTATGAAGAGATTGACAAGATACCTTCGATGTCTGAGGCATCACTTAATGAATGGAATTGGGAGCGAGAGTTTCAAAAAGAAGTTGATGGTATTGTGTTTCAGAGTGCCGTTAAGACCCTACATGAGGATTTTCAAGAGAAGTCTCTTGAACAAAGACCCCATTTATCTGGTCACCCAAACAAAAATCTGCTTATGAAGGTGGATGAACTCTCAAGCATACGCCAAGATCTCACTGCCATTTCCAGCTCTTTATTTGGTCCAGAACCATCGAAGCTGTCATCTCATGGGTCCCTTGAAGTTGTTGAGGAATGGACTAATGAAAGGAAAGATCGAATTCATGGGAAGCTATTCGGAAGTCACCTTTCACCATCCTCTTACATTCAAGATGAAAATGGCACGACTTCTCTAGAGAACTCAAAGGAATCTAAAAACACGACACCTGAGGTAATGGAATATCTCCAACTGAAGCACATGTCGAAGGAAGAGATTATAAACTATTTTAAGACCAAAATGACCGATATGAAGAGAGACCATGAGTTGAAAGTGCAATATATGACTGAGGAGTATTTCAGCCTCAGGCGTGAGTTCCTCAAAGAAAAAGGGTCTTCCAACTCAAGGAAAGACAAGGACTTTGATGCCCTGAGGAGAAAAATCCCAGAGGTGATTCTAAAGTTGGATGATATCCTTGTGGAAAATGAGAAGTCATCTGCGTCTTGTGATGATTATGAGAATATCTGCATTTTGAAGGATAGGGTCAATAGTTTGCTTTCTGAAAACAATTGTTTGCAAGACACGCTTATAAATAAAAGAAAGGAGGTTGCATCTTTCTCTTTGCAGCTTTCTGATGCAACTGAGGAACTGTCACATCATTCGATTGCAGAGGCCAACTTCAGGAAGCAGATAAAGAAGCTTGAATGTGATGCGGAAGATTTGAATATAGAAAGTTTCATTAGAGAAGACATATGTAAGTGTGTCCTCAGAGAGCTAACCAGCCAAATCAAATGCAATATGGAAGATTCAGACATTCAGGCTATCTTTGTGCATGAAACATGTGCAATTATTTTCAGAGAAGCTGTGAGGGATGCTGAGGCCACTGTCAGTCTCCTGATGATGAACTATAACATAGAAAAGGAAAGGAGAGTTCACCTTGAAGAAAAACTGTTGGAAAACGAAAATGCTTTGCGTTCAGTAATCGAAGATAATGTGAAGTTGAAGGAAGAAAATTCGTCTCTCTCAGCATTGGTGGAGGAGGAAGAGAAGTCAGTGTCAGAAATGAGGTCCACATTTACAGAACAGAGGGAGCATTTTGAACGAGTTTGTCAAGAACTAAACAAGCTAAGGGACCAGGTAAAACAGCATGATATATTAGTTGATGAGAAGAACAGGGAATTGGATTTGGTAAGGAGTAGATTGGATGAGGCTTTGGAGGAAAGTGGTCTGTACAAAATAGAAATAACCAAAGTAGATCAGAAACTAGAAGTAGTTGCAAATGGCTTGAGGGAAGCAGAGGGAGAAAGAAGCGTACTTCAAGGCATTATTCAAGAGAAGCAAAATATGATAGCGGCAGCCGTAGCAAATGAAGTGAAGCAAAGGAAGAAAACAGAATCCATATTTGCTTCTGTTCAAGAACTGTCAAAATCAATGACTGATTTTGAATACAGAGTAACAGAGAACATTGTGCAGAACAATTCCAGGTAATTATATATTGATTTTTTATATTTCTTGTTTATTTTTTATCAGTATGTCCCCGCAATTATGTTCGGTTATTGACTTGCAGACAAAACTGTTGGTTTATATTCTGTTGGTTGTTCTTGAGAAATTTCAAATCAAGCACAGTTTCTCTAGTTGGGCCAAATCCCATCAGCGTACAAGTATTTCCAACATAATTCAACTTGAAAATTAATAGGACAAATGCCACTACTACATATTTTGTTTCCTTGGGCCCTTGGCTCTATTCTGTTTTTATCTCTTGGCATATGCAAGCATGTGGTTAGTGTCCGGAGGGTTGCTAAGTTTGCATGCACCTCTACATGTGGCCTTGTGCCAACCTATCTCATGTGGGGAATTGAATCTGTGCACTATGTGGGCCCTACCATGTAGATGACATGGACAGGAGTGGAAAACCCATGAGGTTGGCCCCACGTATGAAAACAATTCATACAATGGACGGTATCCAAATTGTCTGCAGTTCACATCCAACATGCATGTGGCCTGCCTGATAAGTGGAACAACCTAACCCTGGGCCAGTTGATCTGCATTGTGGGGGCCCACCTTTTGCATGGATTAGATGTATCACACATTCCAAGAAGTTAGCACACCTTGTTGAGTATTGAGGTTTGTTTGGCATGGCAAAACTCTGTCAGAAGATGGGAACACAAAATGATGTTGTGTCCAGGTTCTCTGGCAGCTCTTGCTATGCGTGGATTGGCATTTGTTAATGAGTTGGGATTGAAAGTGACCTCAACATGACCCTTGCACCATGACTAGGAAGTTGCAGCATGAAGAAGCTTTCCCGAAAACTGATAATATTCATCAACATTGATTCATTGATTTATTGACAGTTGAGAACTATAACTCATATTACCTAAACCCTGGGAATTCGTTTTCAGAGCTGGTGATGTAATCGAAGAATATAGAACTCCATTTGGGGTTAGTAAAACTAACGAATATTATTTAGATGTTATCCATTGGTTGTGCCATGCATGGTGCTCCATATTATGATCTTCACAAAAAGCTGGACAAGTGGTAGATGAATCCAAGATCTGGGCCCTTCATAAGGTAGGTCCTGCCATAGATCAGCCGTAGATCAGCCATGGAAAATTTCCAGCTGTTCGATGATAATCATGCAACTGGTGACCTACATATTGACGTTAAACAAGAAATTTCCAAGAGCCATAATTGGCCAGGAAATTACCCTCCAATCAGATGGGTGGCATTGTTCTATATGTATGATTTGCAGAGAGTAGTCCATCCACCGTTTGACCAACCTGATTAACGGTCCAGATCGTGAGCATTGGTTCGATGTGGCCATTCAATTGCAGGGCGTTGATAGCTATTATTTGAAGGTCATTTGACTAGGAATGCAACTGGATTTGATGTTACAGACCTTTGGAAATGTTTATTTCCTCTATTTTTTCCATTATTGCATAAAACTCATACCAAGCTATTTGTTATCATTTTTTGAGCTCTTAAATTGGGTGATCTCATTTATTTACATCATATCATCATGAGGCACTTGTGAAATTGTGTAAATTATCTAACACGATACCACGGCACATGGAAGCTCATAGAGCTTGGGGGGTGGATAGGACATTTTTAAATTATTTACCAATTAATACAATTAAGCCACAAAGGCCAAATGGTCCAAGATCATAGACTACAAAAGATTTAACTATTTGAGCAACTAGTCTATGAGGTAAGATATGAAATATCAATTGTGTATGTGCAACACATTAAGTGCCTAGCATATATTCAAATTATTTATTCATATGAATTAACAAATCCAATCATAAGTAAGAATAGAAATGCATCTACATGACAATCACAGGCACAACGATGTATAGTGGTTCAGTCAAGTACCTACTCCACTCCCTGCGGACGCACTCAAACTCGAGTGTACCGGATTTCATTATCTCAATGGTTTTCAATAGGTTTACTACTAACATTTACAATAGGTTTTAATAAGTTCACCACAAACCTTCAGTCCTAGACAAGAACCTACACATACGCACGTGTGTTGGTGGAACATGTACACCCCCATGTCGGTGGACCATGTTTCCACCCGTGTCGGTGGCTCCCACGGAGACTAATACGTACACACCCATGTCCAGTGAATTCGAGTTTGGGTCACAAACTCTATACTCAATTCCACACAGGAAAAGAGTATATCATGGACTCTAAACAATAACCCTTGGTTGGATTGAGCCTCATTGTTGTGCCTTTCTAGAGATGTTTCTTCAATCTTGAATCCACTTCTCTTGTGCTCCCTCAATCTTTGAAGTTGATTTTCTTCTGCTTCTTTGAATCAGCTACCGGCAACGATCTTCTTATTGAGATGCTAAGGTAATGGGAGAAGGGTTGAATCTCCTAAAACTATGAGATAGTTGGTTCCAATTGGGGATTCACCTAGATGGGCATTCTAGAGGATGATAGATATAAAGACTTCCCTATAGGTTTGTGTCTAATTTCTAAAGAATGCAAGATACCATGTTCTTCTTCAAATGAAGCTTGAAATACTTATTAGAGTAAAAAATTACTAAGAAGAAGGCATGAATCTCTTTGGTATGGAGCCTAGGAGCAATTTTAAGGCTTGGGATACACTAGAGCTTCTAAAATACCAAATTTCATCACCTTTGCAAAGATCCGGATGCCAAATATATAGAAAAAGTGCTCCAACAGATTTATAGTGGCTAGCTGTTGATTTGATCAAGAAATTCCAGAATTTTCGATTTGCTCATTGGACAGTTTTGGCCGTTTTCAATTCGAACGATAGATCTGTGTAGAGGAGTCTTATGAGACATGCATTTTCTGTATGTTTCCTCAAGCCATGGCAAACAACAGCTCCCTAATTTTTTCTTTCTTTTTATGTTGAACCTCTAGAATTATTTTTTACTACTTTATTACCTCTCAGAAAAGCAAGTAGTCTCTTGGGTTCCATCTTTTGAAATGAAAAAAACAGAAATATGGTTTCTTGCATCATTTTGCAGGTTGGAGATGTTGATTCATCAATGCAGTCTGCTTGTGGAAAAAAAAAAATTCCACTTTATTACCTCTCAGAAAAGAGAGTTGTCTCTTGCGTTCCATCTTTTGAAGTAAAAGAAAAAAGGAAAAAAAATAAAATCTGAAATATGTTTTCTTGCATGGTTTTTCAGGTTGGAGATGGTGATTCAACAATGCAGTCCGCTTGTACAGCAAGCTGCTTTACTTAAGAGAAAGGGGTTAGTGTACAAACAGAGGCTTGAACGACGATGCTCCGACCTTCAAATGGCTGAAAAAGAGGTATAAGAAAATTCAGGCTCTGCTTGTTTTTTAATATTAAATTTTACTTATAGCATTCATGTCTAGTTAAGCAAGTTTATGAAAATATGCCTTGAAATGATTATGCTCAAGGTAAATATGATATATTGCACGACTCTTTGAGCATTCTGAGATAGGTTTTAGGTATCCATTCACAGAATCCTGATACAGCAGTACCTGGAAAACTAGATTCTGTTTGGTGGCTTGAAACACTTACATCTGTTGGAAAATGTCTGTTCTTTTTCAGACTGATTATATGAAGTGAAATACCCATGCATTTTTTGCCCTTGTGGATTAGTGGTGATATGGCTCCATTGGTATAAGCTTTTACAGTGATTCCTTCGGCTAACAGAGAAAATGAATTTTTTAAGATCATAAGCTTTTACCATGATTCCCCTTGCTCATATGAGATGCATTTTTGAAGAGCTTTGATTTCGGAGTCAGTGAGTTCTTTCTCACTTTTTTTTTTGGATTTTGTTTTTCATTTTTTTTCGTGGGTTCTCTCCTTCATCACACGTGATCATTAGATTATCGATGATTACTTGTTGGATCTCGTGAAAAGTTGGGTGTTTCAAGTCCCAATCATTATGATACTTTGATCAAGTGTTGGCTACAACCATCTTTAATTTTCTGTGATGTGTTTCTATACTTAATTCTGTTTGTCATAAAAACCGAGTTTTATTGGAGCATAAGTTGACTTAATATAAATTTTAATGGATTTCATGTAGTAATAGTGCTTTACAATGTTGATGCATTGTTATTATGGAATTCCGAGCCTTACCCAGTGTTCATAGTATCGGTATGGATGCATTTATTGCACTGTTGGGATACAGAAACATGTTGGTATTGCAAGGGAAATATTGCATGAATTGGGGAATGTATCACTGTTTGAGGGAAACATTGGGAAAATGATGAAATGTTGAAATGAAACTTCAGGAGATGTTAAAAGAGACATGATTGCACACTTGGAGCTCAAAACACCACAAAAAAAAAAAAGAAAAAAAAAAAAAAAAAAAAAAAAAAGAAAAAGAAAAAAAGATGTATAAGAAGTTTCCTATGTATAGGGTCCTAAACCGTGTGTTGTTTGATGAAAGCGATGTAGGTCTATCCAAAATGAGTTCATACTATTCATAAACCATATAATACAAATACCAAAATACAACCAATACATCTAAAAGTGAAAAAAGGAAGTAGAATATATCTCTATTCCTACCTCCTACTACATCTCTGCCTCATACCCACATGGAGTTACAAGACGCTCAAAGTCATCACCATTGTCTCCACTAGGACGAGCATAGTACTACTATTCCCGGAATCGGCAATATTGTGCCCAGGTCGTGGTAGAATGGTACCAACTCAAGTACTCTCTCGAGCATAATAGATACTTATCCTCTCTGAACTGGATGAGTATGCCCATCCGTGGTATTGCGTAATCATTATCATTTGTGGCTGATATGGATCCGGAGCTGCAAATGGACCAAGCATGTATGTTACTCTTGAATACATTTGGCCATAGTCATATCATGGATATCCCTGTCCACCTGACGTGGTTTGGGCGAACGGCCAACATCATGGGTTTGCTCCCCACAGACGTGGGTTCGATCCCCCTCCCCAGCATTACCAGATGCATGTGGTTGCGGGTGATTGTGTGCATCCACAGGGAATAGTCTCGCCTAAAAAATAGGGTGGGGACACCCTAACATCATCATTAAAAGAAAAATTGGATATCCATGTCCTTTTTGTCCATATCCATAGGCATACTCATGCCCATATCTATAGTTGAATGTCTGCGACAGTATGTCATAGCTATTAAAGTCGCTTGTCCCTTATTCAAGAGGAGCCTAACTGCATCCCTATGATCCATCTCCATAGCCATACTGTGGCATAGAACTGAAGCTGCCCTACTCACCACTGACGCCGATGCCCTCCACTGACATCTATGGGCCCTACACTACGTGAATGACTCATTCTCTTCACTACTTAGTTACTTCTTGCTGCAACAATTGCACTTCATTGGCTGAGAAGTCCGTGCTAGGACAGGACGAAAACCATGGTCTTCATCCTCGGTGGCATGATTAAACTCTCCCTAGTGAATGGACCATCTCTACCACCATCGTCACCTCCGCCACCTATGTAGCCACCACCATTGTCACCACCATCACCATTGTCAAATGGGCCAGTGTCGCTGAGAGTGATCCCACCATGCATGCCATGCGATCGTGATGTTTGGTTGTCTCCTCACATCAACGAAATCATGCTCCTAGGGCAATGTTTGCCAATTCTGAGACAACATCTTCATCAATTCCTTGCAATGCTGTCACACTAGCTATCCTCGGATCAGGATGTCCATCGGCACCATCTACATCAACTGACTTAATCCACTCATAAAGTGGGTCCTCCCTCCTCTCCTCCTCCTCAAGATGTGCGCAGTGTACAATCATCTTCAAGTCGAGCAAGTCCTTATCTGCAACTCCATTTTCGTTTACTGGTAGTTGCATCTCCACCAGCTTCATGTTGTAGTGGTAGAAAACGAGATTTTGGAGTGTCTTGTACCCCAGTCCATTCCATTTATTTGTGCGAATAAGCGAGAACATGCTTAGTTCTGTTCTACAAGGATGATGACACTGTCTATGCGAGTATGAGGACCACCAAGCACTATAGGGTTGGACAATTGCTCCCGTAAAACAACCATTTTCCTACAAATTGATTTTTACCATTGACACGTGCCTACTAGATAATTGAGAAACAGGAAAACTAGCTACATGATGCTAAACTCACATGGCATCATCATCAACCTAGACTTAATTGCATATTCTTTCCGAAATAGGGCCCTCTCATTTTGGAAAATCACATTTTCTTCAATAAAATGATCATAATTTGTCAAGTATTTATATAATACAAAATCACACAACTTAATAACAAACGAATACCAGACTCTATACTCCATTCATAAAGTTTGCTTTCCTCAAACACTTTAGGAATAGCTTCTCATATACATTGTGCACCTCCCTCTTTAAGTCATCGTTGTCTCCCAGCCTCCTACTGTTCTTGGGGTTCATAAAGTATGTTCAATCCCATTGAATAAATTATTATCAATGAATAATTCTAATGAAAGTAATATGCAAAAAAGTAGTGAAGCAATGACATATGTAGAAAATTAAACCTTCATACTCATCCATCACATGAAGAGGGTATGAAAGAGTCCTCTCCCCACCGATCATCGATGATCGTGTGCACCCCCATTTATACAACTTGGGGGCTTTTTCTTTAATCGCATCTTTCATAAAGAGCATCAACTCGTACGTAAAACCCATCGATGGATGTCTCATTATCAACAGTCCTCAACATTGTGTTAATGGGCTCTAGGATCCTTAGCACATCATTGACGTGATCCCAAAATGTGTCACTCAAGACAATCCCGAAGCTCTCCTCCCCACAACAGTGTCAATCTTATCCCATCCACCCCATTTAATGGAGGAGAATAGACGTTTGAGTCATTGCTTATGTTTTTTTATGGTGTTTAAGGTGATGAAATTAGTAGCTAATGATGTCCCCCCAAGTTGCACTATGTCACCATTACACCTTTGCATCTCAACAAGAAGCCGGGTGTTATTGTAAATGAAGTTCGTGATTGTTCTCCCATATACAATCACACTCCTAATAGTTGGCCTCTCTTCTATTGCCACTAATATATCGAATCTATGCAATGGGCAACACATGGAGTCAAGTACACGTTGTACTTCATCATCAATTTCTCTGCATTCACAAACGCTCTCCCATTGTCTGTGACGATCTGGACGGCATTCTTCTTCCCCACCTCCCTCATCACATCTTTAATCAACTTGCATATATAATTTGCATTCTTAATCTCATTTGTTGCGTCAACGGACTTGAGGAAGATGGTTATTCCCCTACAGTAGACCATAAAATTTATAAGGGACATCCAAGCCAACTTTGTCTATCCATCACACATCAGTGTGACCTTATATTGCTCCCAAGATGGCCTTAATTTATCAATGTATTGCCCCATCTCTGCCACCTCAGCCTTCAAGTATGTGCCCATAATTTTACGTGAGGAAGGAGGCTTCACACATGATCCCACACGCTGTTCCTCAACAATCATGTTGTTGAAGTGTGGACTCCACTATGAGGAAGCACGTGGTTATAAATAAACCACCTGGCTATATACTTACGTATCATCTTCCTTAAATCCTCTCTAGATAGCATGTCCTTCAACTACTTCTATTTCCCTCCTACTTCCCCATAAACTGTTGGATTTGACGGTGGGTCTAGGATCGTCACACTCTGTGAGTAGTGTATACCTTGACCTCCCTTGCCACCACTGCCACCCTCCACCCCACTCCTACAAACTTCTCATGTGGACCCTTGGAAAATAAGCCTACTCAACTCCCATCGCCTCCTCTAGTTCATCTCCTAAAGACGCTTGGAGGCTGTCTATGCTGGGGATCATCATTCTCCCCTCTACTCTCCCTAGACCCCTTACAAGAGGTGTTAGCTCCTCCCTGTACTCTATCTCATGCTCCCGTTTATACCTCGCATTTCCTCCTTTCTTTAGTACTTCATCAATTAACTCACCTCCTTTGGAATGCTAGGGCAATCAACAATATATAGATGCCCACCTAGTTCCTTCAAACGGGACAATTCACCACTCAACACGTGCCTGTAATATTTGTGTTTTGACTCGAATCAATTATCAGGAAGCAAGCCCTTGTGCTACCAACCAATGTGTAGTTGCTTTTTGCACTCATTTTTTACCTGCGTGACTGCAATAAAAAATAACAATAACAAAGTGTTAGAAGCAACAATTAACATCATTTTATTGATTTTCAAAATAGTTTTAAAATTTTTGGACTTTCATCTGTAAATATTCCATTAATATTTATCTAATGCACTAATATATGTTACACACTTATACTCACTCACTAAATCAACTACACTTAATCCGTATTAAGTATATTTTTTAAAGATAATTTATTTTTTAAAATAATTTTTAATTAAAATATATTGTTATTTTCATAAATAATCACAAAATGTAACTAAAAACTTTCAGCAGCCTACACTCTTTAACTTGTGTATAGATCAACCTAGAATGATAAATCAGTATATTAAAAATAAAATAAAATTATTTTTGCTACGAGGATTTTGTTAACTTACTATCGTCTATCTAAAACATACAACTAGAAGCAAGCCATGGTGCAAGAATCACGCCAATTAGATTATCCTAACCCTTTGGGGCCAATTTCTTATAACAGTTTGTTGTTTACAAGCCATAAATTACATAGTTAGAATCATCAAATCAAAGTGTTGTTTTAGAATCATAAGAAATACAAAGTGGGATTTATCTAGTAGATGTTTCAAGATGATGATTGGACCTATTTTGTATCTCCATCAATCTTGACTGTTGATTGGAAGCTTAAGGTCAGTTGATTGGCATGATTTTTGCACCATGGCTTTCTCATAGTATGAATGAATGAATGGTTCGGAATTCAGGTTGACAATAGGTCAGCCCATGTGATATGTAAAGGTTTGGGGATGTTGCTAATGTTCCCATGATAGTGGGGATAACCCCTTTTTTAATAATATTTTACTTTCCCCAAAAACTACAGAAACTGTGGCCAATCTGTAGATTGGCTTACAACATGAGTGTTGTGATTTTTTTACATCACAGTTTCAATTTAAATGTGTGAAAATGAAAGATTTGGGATTTTCCCCAATTTCTTTTACTTTTCCCAAATTAAAAATTGGAGCTTAAAATCCATTAAATCCATTGTATTGCATCCAATCATTCATAATCATGGATTACAAGCATGTTTCAACAAGTTATGAGCAAGAAATTTAGTAAAAAACAAAGAAAAACTCAATATTTTACTGAATGGGCTTCCGGCCTTCTCCCGATTCTATCCTCATTTCCTGCCCAAATAGATGATTTCTTTCACAACAACTCAAATGAGTTGCCTAAATCTACTCTAGAACAGATCCAAACAAAGAAATTAGAGAAAAAGTTGGCACTTTTTGCAAAATTTGAATTTTTTTTTTGTTGGTTTTTGGGGAGAAAGGGAGACTTATTGCCAATACATGACACGGGGCGGTCTGATATCGTGTGATATATTGCGATATCTGCGGTATATTGTAATATATCGATGATATTATTGTCGATACCCGGGAGTTTTATAACTCCCTGCTGTTATCTTATTACTTGTTACTCGATAATATCAATACTGCTATCATTGGTCTAACCTTTGTTATATGTTTATTGAAAATATGGCTCTTGTATTGTTAGCCAAATCTTCAAATCTTATTTTGACTTATTCTTACTGGAATTTTTTTGACCTCAGGTTGATCTGTTAGGGGATGAGGTGGATGCACTTCTAAGTCTTCTTTCAAAGATATACATTGCACTCGATCATTACTCAATCATATTGCAACAATATCCTGGAGTAAGTTTATTTTCTGTTGCAACCATGATTGATTTTTCTTTCATTTAGTATCACGTAAAGCATGTGTTGCTTTCCTAATTAGTCAATATTGGCAATAGGAAATTAGTGATATTGATTTCTGTGGGATTTTTTTGAATGTCAACATTGGAAGTGTTGGATGGAAAATGCATTTCAAGGTCGATGATATAGCCCTATGGGACGGAATTAGTAAGGCTGCCAAGGAGCTGGGCCTGGGCCCAACAAAATCAAAATTTTAAATAGGCTAGCTTGAAGACCCAACCAGACCAATTCCAAATCCAGGCCCATGCCTGGCCCATTGCAAATGGCATGGGGCAGTATAGTTTATGCTTCGGTCATAACAAGGATAGGTCCCATGCATTTATTAAACAGGTTGCAAATCTCAACCCCAACCAAAAATGTCTATGAATGGGTCAACCCAAACCCAACCCATCTGACCCATTTGATTAAAAAATAAATGTCATTTTGTATTAAAAAATATAAAAATATCAACCACATCTGTACAAACTCTCATGAATATGAAATCAAACTCTTACTATAATCCAAATTACAACCTTCATATCCACATAGGGTTTTTTATACTTATATATTTTACGTTATATTATATAATACATAGTACCGTTAGCATTTAGTGAGGACGCAATAACGACCATATTCATGACCCGTAGAGTCCAGCCTAACAGATCCGAACCCAGCCCATTTAATTGCAGGTTGACAAAACATAATTCAACATAATTCGAACCAGTGTTCATAGTATCGGTATTGCTACAAGTTTAGTCAGGGATGCGAAAACAATATTGATATTGCTGATAACCTGAAATGCAGGGAAACATTGGGAAAACATGGGAAAAACGGTAGAATTTTTCAGTGAAACTTCAAAATATGTTAAAATACACATGCATATTTAGGGATGAAAAAATTGCAAAAGAATGCACACATAATAAGTTTCCATTCAATGGGGGCTTAAAAATATGTGCTATCGTAAGAAATCAGTCCGACCATCCCATTAATCCCATCTATCCTTCCAGCCATCCATCCAACGATCCAACATTCCATCCTATCCATTGATACTTGAGAATAATGACAACACGATTTTTCACCAAGAAATCATCAACAATTGGAAAGGAAACGAAAGATTGTGGTCTCGGTATCGCTCATGTTGCAACAACTAGTGTTTTAAATATCGACGATATCAGCCGATAATCTTGTATCCCACCTGTGCGATACAAAACGCACAAGTGGTGTGATATATCCCACATGTTCGAGCGTTTTCGATTTTTGACTAAATCATTTTAAATTAGTGTCAAATTGTTACAAATCTATGAATTTTCATGTTTTGGATTGGGGGAGCTTCAATTTTGAGATTTAGAGGAGATGGGCCAGGTTGCTGAATATTGAAAAAAAAAAATCAATTTCTCGCAAATCGGTTGCAATCTATGTCCAAACATAAAAACAAGCATTTAACCTGATCAAGTGATTCTTCCTTTGCTTTTGAATGTATTTCTTGTGTTCTCACACTTCTTACATTTATAAATTATATGAATAGGCTTTGAATATGCTTGCATCAATTCAGTTAGACACGCATAGATTAGTACTCCATACAAAGAAAACCTATTATATGCACTTGTTTTTTGTAATGTTTTGCTTTATAAGTGTGTATTCAATGTTCGAAATATCGGTATCGCGTTACGAATGGCACCCTTGGGATACAGATACGTATCGGTTATCTCACCGGATATATCGTTTGTATCGGGTAATTTATTGTACTTTTTGGGAAACATGTGGAAACATTGGGAAAATGGCTGAATTTTCAATGAAACTTCATGGATTGTTAAAAAAGACCTTAATACACACTCTTAAATCATCACATCTCATAAAAGAAGTACACATAATAGGTTTCGTTTATATAGGGTCCTAAGATATATGTTGTCTGATTGAACTAATGCAACTATATTCAAATTGAATGCATAACATTTAGAGTATATGTGATGATCATTTCATCAAATACTCCCAAATATTTCGAAATTAGTCTCAATTGACAGATGGTTGAAGAGAAATTTCAAAAAAAATAATAATTTATTTTAATATTTTTAATTAAAAATTATATTTATTTTTCAAAAATTGACAAGGACTTAACAAATCAGTACATCAGCCCGGCCCTCATACGTGTTTTTTTTTTTTTTTACACGCAGACACACCCCACACACTCACACCGTAGTGGGATTTCACCACCTATGGATACTCGAACCCTTGACTGGGTGTTGAAACTCCTAAGAGTCTACCACTGGAGCAAGAGTAAGAATCCAAACCCTCTCATACATGCTTGATTTCATGTTTGGAGTGCAACATTGCAAGCAATTTTGGAGAAATTGGGAAAATTTTGAATTTTCTCCAATTTTTCCCAAATTGGACTACCTACACTCAAATTTCGGAATTAGAGTATATATGATAATCATTTCATCAAATACTCCTAAATACTTCGAAATTAGTCTCAATTGACAGCTAGTCAAAGGATATTTTTTATTTTTTTTACATGGTGAACATGAAGAACTAATGGATATCAAAATCAAAGCTCCAACTCCATAATTTTTCATGCAAAACATGAAGAACCAATGGATTCATAACCATTTGACACTGATTTAACATAATTTAAAAAAAAAAAGGGATTAGAAAGTGAAAATGCTCACCGGATCGAACATGTGTGATATATTGGCACTAACTGTGCGTTTCGTATCGCACGGGTGGGATACAAGATATATCGTGGGATATATCGGCCGACATTGTCGATATTTAAAACATTGCATACAATCATGTGCTTATAAAAAAATTTTGAAGTGAAAATTTTTTAATAAATATATTTTTGCGATATCAATACAGTGGCGATATTATAGAAATATCCCCGATACACTAGCGATACAAGCGACACCTAAAATTTACACAGCTGAAAATATTGACGATACATTGGTAATATCTATACATTAGCAATACAAGCGACACCTGGAATTTACACAGTTGAAAATATTGGCGATAAATTAGCGATATTTAGCAATACACTATCGATACTTAGATTTTTTATACTACCAATGTTACTAGTATCACTACCAATGTTATCAGTATCGCCAAGCTAGAGATACAGATAATATCGGAGATATTTCTATAATATCGTGGATGCTTTGAACAATGATTCGAACTGAACCCATGCGGGAAATGGATAGACTTGAACCCTAACTTTTTGGGTTGGGTCCGGGTAGGGTTGGCAGGTCGGGTCAAGTTTTGACACTATTGTGTGCAGCCGCCACACGTTAGGCGCGGAAGCAACCTTAAAATGAATCAAACACACTAATAGAAAAATGAAAATCAAGCAATCACATAGAAACACAGCGATTTTACGTGGAAAAACGCTTGTGGGAAAAAAAAAAAAAAAACCACGGCACCAGCTAACAAACAATCCACCAAGAATCAAGAATTACAAGAGATGGACAACTTACAGATTCGAAACCCTTGTCTCCAAAGACGAATTTCCCCTTCTCAAAACCCTAGTTCTCTCTAGCACAATGTTAGAATTCCCTAATCCCGCATGTAACAGGGTTTATATAACCCCAATTCTTTTTTGTTATCTTCTCCACATGGCCACGTGTGCATTGAAAGCAGACCCTTTTTTTTTTTTTATACACACACACACCCACACAAACCACAATGGAACTTGAACCCATGACCTCTATGTTGAAACTCATGTCTACCACCGAGCCATGGGTAAGGACTTGTTGGCTATTTTTCCAACTCCATTGTTTTCGTGAGTATGCCCCCTTGTGATAAACCAGCCTGGCTTTGGGGCTGGGTTATCTACATAGTGGGGCCCACCGATTTTCATATGTTCCATACCGTCAGCCGCATGCAAAGAGGTACACGTGGGCTGGCAGAGCTCTCCTTTTTTCTTTTCTTTTTTTCTTCTTCAACTTTTAGTACTTCCAAGTTCTTTTTTGTTATCTTCTCCACATGTTTCATTTACTATAATCTGCAAACTGGCATTGTATTTATGAAGCTTTCCTCTTCTTTCAGATTATGGAGGTTCTGAAATTGGTCAGAAGGGAATTGAAAGGAGAAATTACTAAACCAGTTGTTCAGAAGGTGATTAACATTTCCCTTTATGCTCAAGAGGCTAATTTATGCAGTCCATATGCAGACGTGCCCATGTGCCATTCATGTATCTCAATCACATCTAAACAAATTGAAGGCTCCAATGTATATTTTCATGGCCCAAAATCGCACTGAAATGGGAATCCTGTCCAGTGGTCACCATCTCATCATCATTATCATCTAAGCCTTATCTCAATTAAAAGGTAGTTAACAGTCTGGATTTTTTTATTTTTTATTTTAAGAATAGTGTCCAGTGATCTTAATACAGTGGGGCCCATGGTTTGGACGGTTTGATTTGAGGTGAAGTTACATGTGCATTTGCATGCATGTGGATCATTATACTATGCCAGAGCATCGGATTATTGACAGGGTTACTCTCCTTCATGCTCCTATTTTCTGCTTTGTTTTCTATTTCTGCTTAAATGGATATGTTGCAAACCATTATTCGCAAGCGAACCCCACCTTGATTTCTTTGCCGTTTTCAGCATCCCAAAGAAGAAAGCGTTTCCAGGTCAGCACCTTTAACAACGCCATGGAAAAGAACAATAGCTTCTCATGATATCACATCCAATGGCATGATGGCACTGACGCAGTAACTTTCATCTCTTTGGGGCCTGATACATATCCCCAAATCTTTTTGTTCATCGGCTTGGAGAAAAGAAAAACCGAGGTATGGCAACTGTTTGGTTGCCACCAACCCCGTGCTGGTCTGCAGACTCGCAACACCACGAACTCAATTGGACAGTTTATATTAATCGGTGTGTTTCTCCTTTTTTGATGCAAGGTTTTCTTCTTTATTTCCAGTTTAAATTGTATATTATTTGTTGCTTACCATACCATATGGTTTTGTATTTAAGCTTATTAACATCCTTTCTTGTATGTTTGTTAATGATGCTTTGATGCAACGAAATGGCCAAACAAGTAGATTTATTGAAGATCTGAAGAATCCCACTGTTCAGATTATCTTGGTTGATGATCTGGACCAGATCCTTTGTCTGATGATTACCCTGAAGATCAGTTTATGATGTACAGCTGTGAGGTCAATACAGATGGTTCTTAATTTCATTGGATTTTTATCTTCTTTCCTAAATCAGATTGAGTATTTAATAAGTTTTCTTATGTAATTTGTTACACTTTTTGCCACTTTGGGGCATTAGACGATGTTAGAATAACACAAAATTTTTACCATTTGATAACATATTGAATGAGTTCTTGAAAGAGCCCAAGATCACTCGATTCTGTTGCTGTTTGAAAGAGTTACTTTCAAATTAAGAAGTCATATAGGTGGTGCTGAATTTCATGGGGGTAATATACTCTTTTCCACAATTAGCCTTTTCCAAGCCTATATAAGGCTGTTTTTGAGGTTGTAAAGCACCATGATATCTTTGAAAGAAAAGTTCTTTTCTTTTTGGTTTCTTCCCAATGGAAGAAGATTTTGTAGGGGGCTGTAATCTCCGTCGTCCTGCTACAACTGTGTTTTCTTTTTTGTTTCTTCCCTGTGGAAGGAGATTTTGGAGGGGGCTGTAATCTCCATCATCCTGCTACAACTGTGTTTTATATATCCTCGATGTATTTTCAACCATTCATTAGTTAGGTGAGCCCCGGTATGTAGATGGCTCGAAACAAATTCAGACTGGTAGACTCATCCAGGCCATTTGTGTATGATGGATTTGGACAGTTGGCTGTGACCATCCATTGTTTCCACGCCAGACCCACATATTTGAGCCGAGCATGTTCACGTTGGGGCCCACCTGATGAACTGCATGATTGTTGTGTCTATCTCTGCAGGCAGAGACACATGGGTATGATTATCGAACGTCGGTATGTTTGATGATGCCTGCAGCTCTGTTTGAATTATTTGTTTGTTTTCAGGTATTGATTGCTGCCTGTCATCGGTATTCTGATGGGCCGTGGTGATCCACATTGTACATGTAGAATATATGTTCCTCATATATAGGACCCGTAGTTTGGCGATTTAGACAATCTGTGTTGAGCCCCACTGAATGTATGTGGACAAAACAACAGGATCAGAAGCTCCTTGCAGCAACCTTAGGCCTGTTTTCAGCTTGACCTGGATCATCATTCTACTTAAGTCTTCTTAACGGCCATCTTAAGGCTACAAATTGAAAGGTCAGGTCCATCCCATCAACAAGCATGGCCCAACTAACCAGTGCCAAACAGGCCAACAGTCTAAATCATTGAAACATAGGCCCAAATATAGGAGCTTGCTGAGCCCACACTCACCTACACATGAGGTACAGGTATACTTGGTCCATCTTCAATTATTAGTTGTCTGCTAATGAGAGGGCTGCCTGATTATTTTTTTCCTGGCAGTCCATGGTGGGCCCCATCTCATGCACGAAATCCCACCTGTTCATCGGCACGTGCCGCCATGTGCCAGTCTGCAGCATGATATCATCCCAGATTGACTTATGGGTTTAAATGGGCCTGTGAAGGGCTGCACAACTGATTCATAATTTCCAATAAGCCATACCATAACAGTTCAAGATCCAGAGCAAAAACAACCCAGGTGTGGCCCATTTAGCTTGACTGAATTCAAATTGCTAGCCATTTGGTTACTATACTGCCTTCTAGCTTTGAAAATGAGAGCATTTTTACCAATCGTCATGGTCAAGGTACAAAAGCGGCCCGCCACAAGGGCCATCAACCGACATCCGAGTTCTTGGCTCGTCCAAACTGTGTCCATTGATCTTGGACACCAGCCTGCCCTAGTTCAAACTGTATCCGGCAATGACATTTGATATATCAAAGTTTTACCCACTTCACGAAAGAAACCCATCAACACGGTTCTATTTCATAACAAGCAAACCCTAAATTTTGATTTGGCAGAAATACAAGATGAACTATAGCAATTGCATTTTGCCATTGGCCATTTATGAGCTATAGTAATCCAATTCAATCAAACATCCAAACACAACCTAAATGGTGGAAATGCAGACTCTTGATAAAATTAAAATTTCAAAAAAAAAAAAAAAAAAAACACTGCCCAAGAAACACATGGGCTTTCTTACATTTTCCTTTACATGATAAAACAGGACCATTGTTGAAATCCAAATACAAGTTGCAACCACGAATACACCTTGAGGTGTATGCCAATGCTCATACCAAAATATTCAACATTGCAATAGCTTTTTTTTTTTTTTTTTTTTTTTTTGAGATCCAAACCATCAATATCATCAGTCCCATTCTGGACGGGCCATCCACCAAAACTCTCCCAGGAAGGCAAATATTCACCCTTCAATTGGTGAACAGAAAATAGACAGTTAAGAAAGAAACACAGTGATAGTCAGGCCTCGGTTCAATGCTCAGGACCTCCTGACTTACAGATTTGGTGCATGGGCTATCAAGCAAATTATATAGATGGTTTGGATCACTGAACCACAGGCCTCACTTGTACAAAGTAAAAAAAGAAAACTGATGGCAGTGTGTACTATATACACCGATGATTTTTCTGTTCCTGCTGACTTCACACTGTACAAATCAACATTTTCATCCAAGATGGGGTTTGAAATCAGGCAGTGTCAGCTTCTTCGGCGGCCTTCTGATTCTTTCATGAAGAAATTCCAGGCCAGCAAAGCCGCTCCCACAGCGGGCTCCACCTGCAAAACAGCAAGCAAATAACAACACTGCTAGTTAGACATTCCAAACACAGATGAGGAAGCATAGTGCCCCGCTGGTGAAACTCTTCTTAACCATCCATTCCTCTCTACAGGCGGCCAGGTGCACCTGATGATTGGGATCCACATGAATTTTATGCTATTGCAAGTCCACTGTGGACTACTGTTGGTGAAACTCTTCTTAACCATCCATTCCTCTACAGGGCAGCCGGGTGCACCTGATGATTGGGACCCACCTGAATTTTATGCTATTGCAAGTCCACTGTGTGGAAGGCTGAGTCCCCTTGTGTGGGCTCATTCACATTTCTCACTGTTACATATGATATGGGCTCTCCATGGTCCGGGTCAGACCAGGCCTAGCCCGCAAAGTAAAACCCAGGCCTGAATCAGCCTGAGCAAAACAAACAGGCCCAAGCCTGGGCCATGATGATTACACATGGCCAAGGTCCAAGTCCAGCCCAAGGCCGAGCTCGGCCACCTACTTTTGTGCATTATCTGGGTTGTTCGTTTTCCGTACTCAATCATGCACGATATTGACAAAATTTCCCTTGAAACCATAAATGGGCCTGGCTGGCAGACTATATGCAGCCCGAGCCCAACCCAATTTATAGACAGGCTTAAATTAGAGGACCAAGTCACCTTGGGCCTCATATGTCAGGCCAAGCCCGAAGCCCAATGGGCCAGCTAGGTCCATAGACAGCCCTACATAGGACAAGGGGTCAAATTTTAAAATGGCCAAAGCATACTAACCTTAGGTCGAATTGGGCAAGTGCCAGGGTAGTCCTTGGAGACGCATTTAATGACTTCTTCCCCAATATCCCACCTCTTATTGGCTTCGAGAACACCTCCAACCATAACGAGTGGGAAAGAACTCTGTCTGTCTGCAGTTCATCAGCACATTCAATTCTAAGGCCGCATTTAGATTTAGAAGCCAATTGAAATGTAAACACTTACTCAAGAGGACATGACAACCTCAATACCATAGTTTAAAAATTCAAAACATAGAAAAAGGAAAAAAGATCCGACTTGACCAAGTTGACATAACTCGAGCAGTTCTCTTTCTCTCTTGTATTTTTATCAAAGAGTGGATTTCCTTTTTCTTTTTCCTTTCTTCTTCTTCTTCTTTTTTGAAAGGTCACACTACAAGGGATTGAACCCTGGATGACTGACACACACTAAACTATCTCTACCAGCTCATCTAACAAGCAGGAGACTAACAACTCAATGAAGACTTGAAAACGAAGAAGAAAAACTTGATTTGCCCACAACTTTGTTTGGATCGACTCAGCAAAACTGAAACCTCTTCGTTTAAGATTTTTTTTTTTTTAAGTTTTATTTTCCTGAAAGAAACCCTTTTCTAGGTTTAAAAGGATAATTTTTTAGAAGAAAACGGGACCGAACTCAGCAGGGTCTAGATGAATCAATCAAATTGAGTCCATCGAATCTTGACTAAATTGAGTTTTTTATATAGTTGAATTGGCTTAACTAAGTCAAACCGAGCCAACTCAACTTTGTCCTGGTTTAGCCAACCTTGGCCATGCTTCATAAACAACTAATCATCATCATCTAAGCCTTATCCCAACTAATGTGGCATTGGCTAGATGAATCCTTTCTGCCATTCCACTCTATCAAGGGTCATAACTTCAGTTAGACCATAGGTCATCAAGTCTTTCCTTACTACCTCTCTACCCGCATCCTTTTGGGCCTTCCCCTTGCCCTTTTGAACCTTCAACTTGTCCGAACTCACTCCTAACCAGAGCAGTGCTTGGTCTCTATTGCACATGACCAAACCATCTAGGCCTAACTTGCCTCATCTTGTTACCTATTAGTGCACATCTTAAATTCCTTCGAATGCATTCATTTCTAATTCTATCTTTCATTGTCTTGCCACTCGTTCATCTCAACATCCTCATTTCATCTACACTCATCCTATGGACATGTTGATGGGGACATCACATCACGCACGCCTTCACGCACATATCAGAGGAGGAGGTGGGTCCCAATCTCTTTGTGGCTAGGCAAGTACCCATATTGAAGACCCCACATAGCATGTAGGAGCATCTGGAAGACCCCACACCAAGAAGATGCATGTAGGTTACTAGAGGGAGATATTTGGACCGTTAGATTAGATGGAAATGAACGATCGAACTGTCAAATCACATGGTGCACATGATCAAACTATTGATCGTGGGCCATCTTCATCCAAGGACATTATGTTATTTTAGGATAATTTTATTTTATGTTATTTGGTGGTTTAGGTGTACGAACGAGCCACACGTGCACCCCCCCCCTTGCACGTGTTTGGTTTCCCCTCTTTTCCCCTATCATTCAGCCAAAACCCTAACCCTAATTCATTACTTTTTCCCCCTTTCTCAAAACCCTAACCCTAATTTTCAGGTTTTTCCCTTTTTTCTCAAAACTCTAACCCTAGATCATCTTAAACCCTAATTTTTGTTAATCCCTTTTAGATTCAAATAATTCATTTTGATTGTTAGACTAACCCTACATTAATTGTGGAATTCCTTGATTCCATTGGGACATATGGTGATAATATTTTCATAGTTCCTATTTCGAGCAAATGGTAGCCTAGGGCTTTACATATAGTTATTTGATTATTGTTTGAATTGATATGAGGTTACTGAATTTTACGTTTATTGTTCACAAAATCTGAAATCTGAATTTGTTATCATCTTAAGTTAGAAAACATCATCCTGCATTACATGTTGTTCCTTAATTACCCAGCATTTTGTCCCATAAAGCATGGCCGGTCTTATAGCCATCTTATAAAATTTCCTTTTCAGTTTGAGTGGTACAAGACAATCATATAAAACTCTAGAGGCACATCTCCATTTCTTCCACCCCGCTTGAATTCTATGGGCAATATACTTCTCAATCCCTCCACTCTTATGAATTATCAACCCAAGATATGGGAAGTGTCATTCTAAGAAACTTCTTGGTCAATAACCTTTACTAATTCCTTTCAAAATTGCACTCTATATTCTCTATTTTACTCTTGACTCATTTCTAATCCTTTAGATTCTAAAGCGCCCCTCTATAAATCTAGTTTTGTGTTCACACCCACCCTTGTATTGTCAATCAAAACCACGTCATCTACAAGCAACATACACCATGGGATCTCTTCCTGAAAATGCCTTGTTAACTCATCTATAGCCAGTGCAAAAAGGTACAAGCTCAATGCCAACCTTGGTGCAAGCCTACAACAATTGGAAACTCACTTGTCTCTCCACTAATGGTCCTTAAATTTGTTACTGCTCCCTCATACATATCCTCAATCATGTCAATATATCCTCCTAAAATTCCTTTCTTCCCAACATCCACCAGATTATTGGAAGCTTTCTCTAAGTCAATAAAGACAATGTGGAGATCCTTCCTCTCTCCCTATATTCTCCATCAATTGGCTAAGTCAAAAAATAGATTATGTGGTAGACCTCCCTAGCATGAAACCAAACTGATTTTATGATACATTCATGTCATACCTTAGTCTTTGCTCAATCACTCTTTCCCAAAGTTTCACATTATTCTTATAAATAGGTACCACAATAACTTTCCTCCATTCGTCTGGCATTTACTTCGATCTTACAGTCTTGTTGAAACAGCTGCACATATTATATGAGAGCATCCCCTGATGCATTCATGAATGGAGCATCATGATGCACCATTATGAACAACTAGGAGTGACACATGGTTCGGTCACCTAGACCGTTGATTTTATGGTATGTATTGTGGATGGGGGATTTATCAAAAATCTCCTAGACTAGAGGTTCTTAGCCCTTTGATCAGGGACCAGCTCAAATAGAAACTTAAGGGCCTGACTAATACAAAATGTGCACACCAGGAAACTATTCACGTATTGTGCATCAAGGCTCCATAATTCCTCCATGGAACAACATCAACATTTAAGACCAGTTCACAAGACCGTCTTTAAATTAATAGGAAAATGGTTTGTAGACATATGAGACCATATCTACATAAAATTGCATCACATAAACACACCCTAAACCAACCCCTTAAATTATGTTGCAAAGAAATGTCGTGTCTCCTTGAGAGAGTAGGATTTCCAATCCTTCTCTCACTAGACAAACCAATGTAGCATGTGTGAGAAATCTGGACCATCATTCAGGTGGGCCCCACCGTGGTCCACACTGAAGTACACAAGTGGACCACCCGATGACCAAACTGGCCTTGTCTTTGTGGCATGACACATACATGGTGGGGCCACCTGATGATTGCCCTCGCATCTACAGCCTTGCCACATTCGAATGGATGGGGACTGGGGAGAGTAGGATTTGGAATGCCATATCAAGTAGTCAGATTCTTGGCAAGTAAATCATATGCACTTTCGAGTATTTGTAGTTGAATGGAAATGCACCTTCGCCACAAAGGCCAAGTCTTTGAACAACAGCTTTCACGCTTATAGCCAACTCTTGGACGGAATCTAGTAAAATTTTATTTGCAACTTGATCGCCCAATTCAGCACAAGACATGACCAGAGGAACAAGGGCCGCAATACGTGCCCAAGATGGATCTGCGTAGGTCCACCTAAATTCCAATGAGAAAAAACAACAACAAAAACTGATTGTTAACGCTCAACATCCTATCTTAATGCATCGATGAAGTCTATTTGACCACACAATCAGGCAATGCAGAAGAACCAAGTAAGCATGGAAAGAAATGATTTTTCCAGTCAACATTGTTGAAAAACAAGATTCCATTTTAAGGGTCCTGTTTTGATAGAGAGTGGAAATCCTAGATTCATTAGAATCAGTCAACTCATATCTTGCGGAAGAGAATCATGGTTGTGGATAACGCCAATGATTACTTTGCAGAATCCATCTCTCCAAATGGCACAAGGGAACCCAGTTCCGTTTCCCTTTGAATTCCACCTCCCTCCCTTTTGCGGAATCCATCTATCCAAACAGCCCAAGGGAATCCAGTTTTGTTTCCTTTGGATTCCATCTCTCTCTCGATGAGCGCACACGCACGCATATCAAGATAACTGCTGATATTAAACTGTTAAAAGAAGAAGAAGAAGCTAAGTAATTCATACAAGAGGGGCCCATTTCTCAGTGATCTAGACTGATCAGATGGTCAAAAAAATGCATACAGCATGCCCCAGAAAATCTCCCAGGTTGGAAGATCTTATCCGCCCCTGTTTACTTTCAACTGAATGGGTACTGCTGTTGTAATTCTTTACTTGATTCTATTTGCAGGCCACCAATGTTACACTTAGGAATTAGGGTCTCAAATAGGGGACTTTTGGGCCATGGTCCATTCACTATGGGTCACATCCGACCAATGTCTAGAACACCCAGCCATGGGCCCCACTTGTAGAGACCAAGGACCCAAGGGTGCCATACACATACTCAGTTGAGGATCACATAGTTAGTTCCTCTCCATCGAAAGAATAAGCATGGTAAACATATAGCCAACTATTATGTTGCATATAATTTGGATGCAGCTGCAAAAAAAGAGAGAGAGAGAGAGAGGGAGAGAGAGAGGGAGAGAGAGAGAGAGAGAGAGAATGCCCATGGTTTTAAATATCAGCTGGAACCAATTTGACTTCGTTGAATTTTTTATTATTGGTTAGCAGGTTAGTACACACACACACACCACTTGGGAATTGATACCAAGACCTCAGTGTTGAAACGAGGTTATCTTCACTCAGTCTACCACTTGAGCTATGGATCGGTGTGTGACTTGGTTGAGTTAACTCAGTCTTGATAGAGAAGGAAACGAGTTGCCCCTCCAAAACATCCTTATAATTGACTGAGTTGCAACCAGTCATACCAGTTTCAGTCCCTTGGCAAGTCACACACCAAAACAATATTCAAAACCATACGAAGGCCAGCTATTCTTTCTAATTAAGAATAAAGAGGAAAGTACCCAATGAGTTCATCTGGTGAAGGAAGCCGAAGTTCATGCATGATATGACTCGTAAGCATTGTCTGAGGACCACGGCCATCATGAGCCCTCACTACAGCAGTCAATGCCTGTGCAGCAATTCCATAGCCACTGAATAATATAGACATCTGATCATGTTTCCAGTTTTTTGCGTGATAGTATAAAGCAAAAATATGGGAAACAAACCAAGTTAGTACCTTTCGACCATGCATGAGTGCAAAAAATGTCAGCACTATTTAAGAGATTAAAATGCTCTTTTTTTCTCCTGCAGCCTGAAGCTGCTAATCGCATCTGTTAGGACTGTTTTTTTTTTTTTTTTTTTGAAAGATGGTTTATAAGGAATAGACTACTGTGTGTGTGTTTTCTGGACTCTGTACATGAGGCATTTACTGTGCATGATGCATGATTCACATCAATCCAGACAATCCACATCATGAGCACCATTGTGGAGAAAGACACTGTAGATAATCCTAACTGTCCAATAGGCAGCTTTCTATTGGATGCTAAAAATAGGAAGTGGTCCAAATTTGACAGACATGGGTCAGTTAAGAACAAGCCGGTGAAAATTTTGGGCTATGTTCCATCTCCAATGAGGCCCATGATGTGGACAGTCTAGATTGGCATGCTTGTTCATCGCATGCATGGTCGATAAGTTGTCACAACGTAGTGAATTGTGGGGAATGCTAATCAAGCAACACTGGCCCTTTTATGCATAAAACTAAGATAAAAATCAATAAAATAAATAAATAAAATTCATCATCAACATCTAAGCCCTATCCAAACTAACTGGGGCACACTACACGACTCTTGTTCCGCCATCCACTCTATCGATATATCATTGCCGATCAATTTTTTTTCTACCTACCTCCACCCACACCTTTTGGGCTTTCCTCTTGTTGCCCTATAAAATCTCCCCTTTAGTTTGATTGGTATGCGACGATCACATAAAATCTCCCCTTCAGTTTAATCCGCTTAGTTCTTGTCACCATTGCACATGACCAAACCATCTAAGTCTACTTTCCCTTATTTCCTACCTACTAGCATTACTCCTAAGTTCCCTCGAATGCATTCATTTCAAAATCTATCATTCCTCGTCTTGCCACTCATCCATCTAAAAATCTTCATTTCAGCTACACTCATCCTATGCACATGTTGTTCCTAAACTGCCCAACATTTCATCCCCTAAAGTAGGCTGATTTGTATCCATCCTATAAAATTTCCCTTTTAGTTTGAGTGGTACACGACGATGACATAAAATTCCGGAGGCACATCTCCCATTTCTTCCACCCCGCTTGAATTCTATGGGCAACATACTTCTCAATCCCACTCTTATGAATTATCAACCCAAAATATCAGAAGTGTCATTTTGGGAAACTTCCTGGTCAACAATCTTTACTAATTCCTCATTCCCACTCCTATTGTTACAAAATTGCACTTCCTATTCTCTGTTTTACTCTTAACTAATTTTAAATCCTTTGGATTCTAAAGCACCCCTCTATAAATCTAACTTTGTGTTTACACCCTCCCTTGTATTGGCAATCAAAACTATGCCAACTGCAAACAACATACACCATGGGATCTCTTCCTGGAAATGCCTTGTTAACTCTTCCCTAACCAATGTGAAAAGGTATAGGGTCAATGCCAACCCCTAGTGCAAGCCTACAGCAATCAAGAACTCTCTTGTGTCTCAACTAGTGGTCCTTACATTTGTTACTACTCCCTCAATCATATCCTTAATCATGTCAATATATCCTTTTGAAATTCCTCTCTCTCAATATCCACCATATTAACTCTCTAGGAGTCCTATTGTAAGCTTTCTCTAAGTCAGTAAAAACCATGTGGAGATACTTCCTCCTCTCTCTATATTTCTCCATCAATTGTCTAATAGGAAAATAGATTCTGTGGTAGACCTTGGCATGAAACCAAAGTGATTTTCTGATGCATTCGTCTTATACCTTAGTCTTTGCTCAATCACTCTTTCCCAAAGGTTGATTGTATGGCTCAGAAGCATAATCCCACGATAGTTAGTACAGCCTTGTGTGTCTCCTTTATTTTTATAAATAGCTATCACAATACTTTCCTCTATTCATTTGGCATTTTCTTTGATCTTACATCTTATTGAACAACTTTATCAACCAAAATAACCCAGTCTCTCCTACACGCTTCCAAACCTATATTGGTAGAAAATTTGATCCAAGGGCTTAACCCGTTTTTCATCTTTCTCAAAGCTTCTTTCACTTTAGATATACTAAGTATCTTTCGACTTTGACATCTTTTGAGTTTATGGTTCCTTCTATTCCTATGCTCTCAAACTGATTGTCATTTAACAAGTTCTGAAAATAGCTTCTCCACCTTCATTGATCTCATTGTCCTTGACTAGTACCCTTTGGCAATCGCTCTTAATGCATCTAACATGATCTAGGTCCCTAACTCTTGTTCGGTTAGTTTCAATCAAATATTGGAAAGCCACACTAATTACATGTTTATACCTTATGACAGATTCTACATTGCTCGGACCAAGAGTTTGTACAGTCTACCTGGGTTTTCAGTTTGTACTAATGAGGTCCATGTTTTAGTGATCCAAAGCCATTGATATTATCAGGGTGTTCGAAAACGGTTACGTATCGGCCGTAACGGCCAATACGGTTATGTATCGGCTTACGGCCCATATATAACGGTAACGGTCGTGACCGTTACGCGTTACGGGGTCGTAACGGCCACCCTCTCTTTTTGTGCCCGTAACGGCCGTTACAGGCCTAAAGAAAATAGTAAAAATTGAAGAAGAAGAAGGAAAAAAAAAAAAAAAACATACCTTTTTCTTTCTTTCTTTTCTTCTTCTTCTTCTTCTCCTTCTTCTTCTCCTTCTCCTTCTTCTCCTTCTCCTTCTTCTCGGGCTCGTGTACTGTGACTACGGCCCTGCTACGGCACTACTGTGAGCCTGCGACCCTTCTTCTTCTTCTTCTTTCCCTCTTTTCTTTTCAGTTTCCCTCTCTCTTCTTTTCATTTCATTCTTGTAAAACGAATGGACTACATGGCTGTTTCACAGCCACGCACTTCAAATTTTATTTTAAAAATGTTCTGCGGTGCACGTTGTATAGTGCACTTGCACTATTTTGTTACGTGGGCCCCACCTTGATTTATGTGTAGTATATCCATGCCGTCCACTATAATGTTTATTTTCCATCTAACCTGTTGATAAGGTCACATAGACTTTGACCTTGATGAAGGGAGAACACAAATAGTAGCTTGATCCAAAAAAAAATATCTTAAGAAATTTTTAATGGTGGGAAATAGATCCTTATTTTGTGGTTCACCTAAGATTTGGATCAGCCTTGTTTTTTGGACCATGCCCTAAAATAAGTTGGCAAAAAGGATGGACCACATGGATATACAACAAATGCATTGAGGTGGGCCCCACTTTTAAAGGGATACTCACTAGTGGTCCACTGAAGATTTAGATCTACCTGAATTTTTGGACCATCCCTTAAAATGAGTTGGCAAAACAGATTGATGGCATTGATATACAAATACATCGAGGTGGCCCGCCCGGCCCACTAGTGGTCCACCTGAGATCTGGATTTACCTTATTTTTTTCCAATGCCCTTAAATGAGTTGCCAAAACGGATGGATGACATGGATATATAATCAAGGTGTCCCGTATCCGTTACGATACGGGCGTATCGGCCGATACGTATTGGTAACAGCTGTGACCGTTACGCGATACGGGGCCGTAACGGTCACCCCCCCCCCCTGATTCTGTAGCCATAATGGCCGTTACAGGGCGTAACAGTAAAAAAAAAATGGCCCTTTTTTTTTTTGCTTCTTAAGGTATGTTTTTTCACTTTTTTTAAAACTTTTTTCTTCTAAACTCTTCCTAAATCATTCTATTGCTAGTTTCGACCACTCTTAGGTTGATATAACAAATAAAAATAACTTATATTACGGATTTTATTGATTTGAAGCTCTATGGGCCATATTTCAGAAATTCTTCAAAAATAGGTATTTATACTTTTTATTCAATGTTTTGTTGTTTTAATGGTAGAATATGATGTGTTAATCATAATAGAAGATATTAATGTCCATTTTACAGATTGTTGTTATCATTTTATATTTTTTTATAATTTTTTGTCTATTTACATACTATTTTCGGCCTTTTTTTTTAAATTCGAAAAATTATTTTTTATTGAATATTTTGATGTTTTAATGGTAGAATATGATGTGTTAATCATAGTAGAACATGTTAATGTTCATTTTACAGATTGCTATTATCATTTTTATATTTTTTTTATGAATTATGAAAAATAATTGCAGACACCTACACATATAAGATATTTTCATATTACATTCATTCTAATATATCTATCATTGATAGTAGATAGTTAGAAAATTAAATATATGAGTTTTGCAGTCAAATCCAGGTTGTCTGGTTCATAAATTCATCAGACAGTCCGATACAACTTCTCACCAAAGAGTGGACCGTTACACCACCATAAACATGTTCCAATTTATAAATGAATGCATATTTGGAATGTTTAGAATATTCCGGATTTAATCCATATTTTTTTGGCCAAAAAAAAATTTGCACCATTACAGCCCCGTATCGCCGTTACGCCCCCGTATCCATATCGGTATCGGAGGGCACCGTTACGCCAACCGATACCGATACGGGATACCTTGTATATAATACATAATCGAGTGAACCCCAGTACATGGCCCTAAAAATTTATACATGATGTATATATCAACTCAAAATTAACCAATTAAATTTTGGAACCATTGTTGCTAAGTCACAATCCCAAAATTAAATAACTCCTACAATTTTCACCATTAGTTTGCATACACTTGTTTTTTGAAATAGGACCATTTGATATTTTTCATTTTTCACTGTCCAATAAATGTCCACCAATCCATTAGTGGGATAAGTGCCAATAGATTGCATTAATTTGAGGCTAGTTTGGGGCATCAAATGGTCCCCAAACCAGCCCTGAATCGGCAACACTATTTACCTCAATTTAATTTTATTTTTTTTAATATTTATGGGAGAAAATGATATCGAACTGTTAGGTATATCAATTACATAATAGGATACAAAAGTCCCTAAACTCTATATATTGAAATAAAATGCATGTGAGTCAAGAAGTATGCAATGCACTAGCACTATAAATAAAAGGAAAACTTGAAAATATAAGATGTTTTGGTATTACATTCATTATAGTAAATTTATATAGATATTATATAGTTAGAAAACTAAATATAAAAGGTTTGCAATTAATTCCAGGTTGTCAGGTTCACAAATCCATCAGACAACCTGATATAGCATTCTCACCAGAGATTGGACCGTTACACCACCATAAACATGTTCCAAATTGTAAACGAATACATATTTGGAATATTTAGAATATTCCGGATTTAATGGATATTTTTCCATAATTTTTTGACAAAAAAAAATAAAATAAAATTGCACCGTTACACACCCTGTATCGGCCGCTACGGGGCGTATCCGTATCGGTAACGATGGGCACCGTTATGCCCACCGATACCGCAACGGAACACCTTGGATATTATGGACCCCACCATAGATTACTCATCACCAAAATCTCCTATATGGGAATACTAACCCTTCAATTGGTGGCTAGCAAATAGATGGTTAAGAAAATACAACAATGGTCAGCATTCAACAAAAAAAGGCCAAACATTAAACTGCTAGTGTCTTCCAATTTCGATTTTTTGGTGAATGGGCCATTAAGATGAGGCCCATGTTATTAACGATTTGGATCACTAAAACATGGGGCCATGCTCGTACAAAAATGAAAAACTGATCATACCGCACAAACAGTCAACTTGAACATTATATAATACCTCATATTCTATACTCTCCTGTATTTCCTAAATACTTTTTTGGTTTCTATTGGATAAATGACTAATAAATAATTTTCAGCATCTTATTATGGATATTGATCAAATAGATGTTGCTCGTGACCTGTGCACATTGACTAATTTGGTAAACGCAAGCAATCAATAATAGCTTGAAAGCCCATTGGCTGGGCTGTCAATGGGGTGGGTAAGGTCGTGGTGTAAATGGAGTCATGGACAGATTGGATCTCACAAACCTGTGCCACATATACACGTGAACGGCTATTAATACATGTGTGTGGAACTACCAAACTTTATTCAATTGTCAGAATAGTTAATATTATAGTTGCAACAAGCATGAAGCAAAGCATAAGAAATTCAGGTGCAGGAGTGGGGAAGCGTCTCTTTTAAACTGTAAACAAGTATAAATAGGTAGGGAGCGGGAGCAAGAGTGAGAGTCTGAAGCGGGAGCGGCAGCTAGTTAGAAGGATCCTGTAACTCGGGTTAATATATTCTAATTAATATAAAAGTTAACTGGCTACCCAACCCAAGCCGACTTTAAATTGGGTCCAACATGGTGGATAAAACCTGGCCCAAATTTTCAAATGGGTCTGAAAATTGGACTTAGACCCATTTATATCGGGCTGGGTTACTTGGATACCCAAGGTTCAGGTACTCATGACAGCCCTACCCATCACCACAACTCCAAGCTAGAGCAAATAAGCACAGCCCCTCAGTTACAGAAAGAAAACAAATCCTTGTTATGGGTCCAATGGTGAAACACTTACCTGCCCCAATCACCGAGGATGGGTCCCGCACCCGCAGCTCGAGCTTCTCTTCCATCTTCAGTGAACCCATAGGCAATGGTTCCAGTACCAGCAATTAAGACACAACCATGAAGCTTTCCCATTGTCCCACTAGCCAAAGCTGCCACGGCGTCATTTTGAACAAAGAGCCTGACATGACTCGGAAATATATCTCTGAGAGAACCAAGACAGATGCAAACAGTTTCAGAAGCCACCAAATTTTCAAATAGCCATTAAAATGAGGGTACAATACAATGTAGAGAAAAATATGGATGCAATTTCTTTTTCCAATTCTTGATATTTGTGTTGTTCACAACCTGGCCACAGTTGATGTCATTGTAGCTAAAATACTGACATATCAGTACAAGCCTTTTTTTGGCAGGTAAGCTGGGGTTGAATGTGAGACCTCCATATTGTAACACTGCTGTGGCAGGATCACTGATCTGTTTGACCTAAAATTTAAAGGCTTTTGTCAACAAAATTTTAGGAATTTTTTGGTATTTTTGCATATCTTTTTAGTTTTTTAAAGATGGGTTTTTAGCAGGTCCTAGTCTAGGGTTCTGTTTTCAAAGGTTTTATGGTCTCTATGAACAATGTAGTCAAAATCGTTATCGTATCGCAAATCATAATAGGAGTTGAATCATATTAAATCGGAATCGTTATCATATCACAAATCATAATAGAGGTTGAATCATATCAAATCAGAAATTGTATCGTAAATAGTGAGACTTTTTATGGTTTTCTTAAATTTTTGAAAAAAAAAATCTGAAAAATATAAAATCAGGAAAATTTAAATAAATAAATAAATAATCATCAATCATCCTTTTGTCATCGATATGCACCAAGTAATACCATACCTCCCTATTTTTTGTCTTTCAAGAAATTTCCCTTAAAACTATACAAAGATCCTCTAATAATTAATGTTCTTTTTACCTTTCTTGAATGTAAAATAATGGAAAAGCGGCATTTAATTTTGTACGTATTTTGATTTCTAACCATCATTCCTCAATACATACAGATCAACATGATCATAACCATACATAAAAACATTCCTAGATGAGTCATACATCAATTTGGTGTTTCAACCAGCTAAGAAGTAAGAAATCATTTTATATAAAAAAAAAGCTCCGTGATTTAACATTAAAGAGAATACATATATATATATATATATATAGCATTTAATCTCTTGTAAAGAATAAAATATAATAATTTACCTTTTCTAAACAATTCTTAAAGCTCCCACCAATTAAAAACATAAAATGAAAGCCAAGTGAAGTATAAATTGAATTGTAAATCATAGGATTCAAATCATAGAATCATAGAATTCATCAAGAAAGGATTCAAGGTGGGATCCAAATAGTTTTGCTTAAGATTCGACTCAAATAAAAAAATGTAGGATTTTGACAACTATGTCCTTGAATAAGGGTTAGAAACTTGGTTGCGGAATCCTTCTAACTAGGTGTCGCTCCCACTCTGAATTACACTTGGGACTCTACTCCCACTTGTGCTTCCTATCCATTTATACTTACTTGCATTTTGAAATAAATGCTTCCCTCCTCCTGCACTTAAATTTGTAGCTGCTTCAGTTCACGCTTCATACAATTATAGTAAAAAACACTATGGAAAGTGGCATGTGCAACGCACATATAGAGAGGATTGAGGGGAAAAATTAGAAAAGGGAAGAGAAAGGACAAATTGTAGCAAAGATGTGAGCCACACGTAGAGAGAGAATGAGAGAAGGGTGCTCATGGTTTAAACAATGCGTGACCCATCTCCATGTTTCCCTATGATGTGGCCCACTCGAGCTATAGATCTGCCTCATTTTTTGTCCGATGTCCTAACATTCCCGTCATCATATCTTAGTCTCCCCATATGTATTGGTAAACCGGAAAACATCTTTGAGATAAGGTGATTGAAAGAGTTGAAAGAAAGCTTTCAAGATGGAAGAGTCAGTATTTGTCTCCGGGCAGGCTGTTTACGCTCTTTTGAAAGTGACTTCATCTAACTTGATGTTATATTTTACGTCCCTTTTCAAATGTCCAAAGTCAGTCTTGGAGGATGTGTGGTTAGGTGACAGATCGATTCAATCAGTGTTCCCAAGGCTTGCTACGCTTTCCGTAGGATAAAATATTATTGTGGCCCGATGCTTTTCTATTTGCGGAGGAGCAGTGGCTTGGTCTCCCCCTTGCTGTAGAATTTTTTTATATGAGAAAGCGGTCGATTTTATTAAGCTTCTAGAATGTCTTCATGGTTGTCCCCCTTCTTTGGGGGAAAGGGATGCAATGGTGTGTAATAGATGCAAGTCAGCCCATTTCTCAATTTGGTTCTTATAAATTTCTTAGGGGATACGCGGCCAGAGAGAGGCGTGATTACACATCCTCAGTACCACGGTGCACAACGAAAAGTTGCACTGTTTGTGTGGCTCGTAGGGAGGAAAAAGGTGCTCTCAATTGACAATTTGTAAAGAAGGTCGATGGTAGGGGTGTCAATGGGCCGGGTTAGGGCTGGGCTGAGTTCTGTCCAAGCCCGGCCGCATTGTCAAATGTAGGTTCAAGTCCAGCCCGG